>JAOXYD010085255.1:0-12194 GCA_028565735.1 Pinacopodium congolense
GGAATATACCCTTAATGATTAACTTCATTTTAATGATAGGCACAAACCTCGTGCAAATTTAAAAAATATCACACATATTTCTCCCCCTTTTTGACATCATCAAAAAGATTGAAAAACATGCATGAAAAACACAAACAAAAGATAAAGACATGCATAAGAGAATAAAAAATAAATAAAAGCATGCATAAAGGCAAACTAAGGACAAAAGCATTTATAAACATATAATCACATAGAAATCAAAGAGAGGCACCGTCAATCATGCCTAATTCTCTTCTAATCATGAAAAACCTATCTTCATTCATTGCTTTAGTAAAGATATCAGTCAATTGATGATGTGTATCCATAAACTCCAATTCAATATCACCATATGCACATGATCTCTTATAAAATGATATCTTATCTCAATATGCTTAGTTCTGATTGTTGAATTGGATTTTTAGTTAGGCAAATGACATTAGTGTTATCACAACGAATAGGAATATTTTTCATTTTCATGCCATAATCTCTAATTTGTTGGCTAATCCAAAGAACTTGTGTACAACAACTACCAGTCACTACATATTCCGCTTCAACGGTAGATAAAGCAACCGAATTTTACTTTTTACTAAACCAAGATACTAATGTATGACTAAGAAATTGATAAGTATCAAAAATATTCTTTCTATCTAACAAACTACTAGCATATTCTTTATCCGAATAACTAATTAATTTAGTGAATGCATTTATGGGATATCATAAACCTAAAGATGATGAACTAAACAAATATCTCAAAATTCTGTTCATTTCCATTAAATGAGACTCCTTAGGATTTGATTGAAATCTAGCACATAAGCATAGATTAAATATGATATTGGGTCTACTAGTGGTTAAATACAATAAACTACCAATCATACCTTGGTATTGTTGACATCCACTAACTTACCCTCTTCATCTTTGTCAAATTTGGTGGTGACACGAATTGGCATACCAAGTGGTTTGTTTTGGCTCATCCCAAAGTGCTTAAGTAGCTCCTTTGCATATTTTGCTTGGTTGTTGAAGATCTCATCCTTAATTTGCTTGATTTGGAGTCCAAGGAAGAAATTTAACTCCTCCAACATGCTCATTTCAAATTCCCTATTCATACACTTTGCAAATTCTTGACATAAAACATTATTAGTAGCACCAAATATTATATCAACCATATAAATTTTAACAATTAACAAAACATCATCATTTTTCTTTGTAAATGCTGACCTATTAACTTTCCCACACTTAAACCTTTGCTTGTCCCCAAGTAAAACTTAGATGCAAGGCTAACAAAAAAAATTATTCACATAAACTGAAAACAAATGACATCTTAAATCATCCATGGTAAGAAATTTTATAGAACTTGTTTAGTGAAGAATATCAATCATGCAAAGAGATCCAAACATTCACTTATTTCATTCACGTTACGTCATGATTGTCTTTGAATTTAAAATTTACTTTAATTAGATCATTACTATTCTATTCTCACACTCATGGCATAGTAAGCATGCACTATGTTTAAACTACCAAGTGGAAGGTAAGTTATTATTAAGAAATCATTCATGAAATGTCTTGATATTGAAACAAGATCCATAGGTTTTCACTTTTTCATTTCAATCAACTTTACATTTACTAAGAACAACTGTATTTTTACAGGATTGTGCACATCTTGTAGGGTACACCTTTGATTACTTCAGTAGGTGATTTTCTTTATAGCTTGGTTGGACGGTTATTTTATTTTATTTTTATGTAAAAGTGTACATTTTATGGGGAACACCTCTAATTACTCGAATATATCACAACTCACAAATAGCCTTTGACTATACTCTTAACCCTTTTTCCTTTTGTTGTGTTTTTCACATTTACTTGAGGAGTTAGTAGAGTAGGAATTTAATTTGACACGTTTATTTTATTTACAATGTCAATCTATATCACTTCTTACTAATCATTCTTTTCTATGAATGATTACTAATGAAGCCTACCAATTAATTTCAATTTCATAGAAAGTAAATCCAAACAAATGTTAAAGACACAAGAAAAGGTAAGCAATATCCTTCTTAATTTGTAAATTCAATAGAAAGACAATCACATGCAAACTTTATAAGGTCATATTTCTTCATTATTCAAACAACCTTTTTCCTAGTTAAAATAATTCCTTTCAATTTCATGCCATCTATACATTAAAACGTATGCATAGAACCTATTTAATTATCACATCATGAAAGAAAATGCCCAAAAAATATGGAAAAAAAATGCATACTCACAATTTACATGGCATGCAAAATGCAATGCATGTGGAATCTCCCTACACTTGGACAATACACCGTCCTTAATGTGGGAAGGAGGCATAAAAATAAAGATAAAACATAAAACAAATAATCAAATACAAAAATAACATGGAAACACAATAATATAAGAGATGAAAGGGCAAGAAGGGCTTATAGAGAGGGTGGCGGAGATGGTGTTAGTGAGGGAACACAGATGTTTTGGACTTCAAAAAATTTTAGGAGCTTCTTGGTTTGGTATCATTGTTGCTTGAGCACTTGCTTCATCTATGCCTCCATTGCATCCATACGGTTCTCCATCCATCTATTTTTTTTCTTTCACAACATTGAGAAGTTCTTCCCACTCTTCTCATTCATCAAATTTATCAGATGATTTGTCGTCTTAGGATGGTGCTTGAGATATAGATGCTGCTTTCCCTTTCATGCACTTAAAAGAGGCTTGATACTTTGGATTTTAGAGTTCTCTATTATGGTGCTCCAAAATATTAGAGCACCATAAGTGGACCTCATCAAAATATTTAATATCAACAAGGGTTAAGCCATCCACATCCATACTCTAATAATAAGCAAGAGCAGAAGAAAAGAACCCTATGGCTAAGTAATTGCTTTTCTTAGTGACATTAGCAACTAAGGAATGAAAAATACGATAAGGTGTGCACACCTTATGTTTATGATCCATGCATGATAGAGAAAACAACTTTTGGAAAAACACTTATATTGGTTTTATAATAAACAACTCTTTATATTACTTTCAGTTCTATAAAAAACAGCTATATATGATACATTCAATTTTATAAAAAATAGCGTGTCATATAAATTTGTGTAAAAATAAGTGCTCTTGGCTCCTGAAAAGTGAATTTGGGGCTTTGTGAGAGCTAAAATCATCCTCTCCCATGAGATGTTTCCAACAGTCATCCACACCAAAATTGTTATAAGAGTCAATGATGTTGCTTTTAAGAAAGTGAAACATTTGACTTTTAATTCTGTAATCTAACTTTTTCTTCCTGAGCTCTTAAAAAAACCAAAAAACATTAAAAAATTTTGCATAATGTTAAAGGTTGGAAAAAAATTCAAGTGTTAACTCATGATGGATAGTAAATTTAGTATAAATTAATTTTTAACAATAAAATTGGGAAGCTAAATTCTCTAAATTCTCTTTCAATCTTAATTAAGCCAATAATTCAAAGTTGAAGTATCTAAGAGTGATTAAGGTTGTAGTTTTGAGATTCAAGAAGTCATTACCTTCCTCTTAGGTGTACATTGGGAATGGAACCCTAAAATTTCTAGCTATGTCACATAATCCTTTTCCAAATGCTTATTGTTTCCTCTTGTCCACTTATTGGATGGCGAGTAGCTTCTTAGGTGCTATAGAGATAAAAACCTACGAAAATAACAAGAGGGAGAAGGAAAAACATAATTATTAGAGAGAAGAGGTGAGTGGAGACACAAAACTTGTGATTTAGGTGTGTAAAGGGTGAAATATGATAAGAAATATGGAATAATAATGGAAATGTGGAAGGAATCACAAGATTCTGGTGTAAGAAATGGAGTGTTTAGTGAGTTTAAGAGTAAGGGTTGTTTGTTAGTTTTGATATTGATCCCACGAAGTTTGAATATAGAGACTTAACAATCTAAATTGCACTTTTTTAAAGGTAAAAACAAAGACATATAATCTGAAAACTAAGCTAAAATAATGAAAATTAAATGAATTTTATTATAGAAGAAAGCAAAACAAAGAAGATACTTAATAAAGGAGACTTAAGAGTTGTTTTATCCTTGTTTATCTTCCTTTTACCTTATCTATTTAATTATGTTTGATCCTAGATATCTAATGGTTTGATTATCCTCTCTCGAGATCTAATCAATTAATCCTAATTGAAATACTTAAGAGTTGAATTATAAGCTCTCAGTTTACAATACTACTCTTAAACATGCAATTGGATTGGAAGTAATCCTAAGGACAATCAAGAAGCAATTAAGATTTCTCTTCAATCGTGTAAGCCCTATGGAATCCAGGAGAGGGTTGAATTAGGTGTTTAAAATTTTCTTTCCAAATTAAATAATTTAAACACTTTAGGCCAATTTTAACTAAATGCAATATCTAACCAACAATCAACCTATATGTTATGACAATATTTAATCAACGATAAAACAAACACAAGACCATAATGTTAAAGAGATAAGGGAAGAGATTAACATATAGAGTTATAGTGGTTCGCCTACCCCAAAGATAGACTATGTCCTCTCTCCAACTACTTATTGAAAATTCACTACAAAACTAATCTTACTTTAATTAGGTAAATAGCAAGCCTCGAAACAATCTTGATTCAAAGGTCAAGAGGAACCTTTGCAATCTTACTTTAAGGGACAAGAGTAACCCAACAATCTTATTGAAAAAGGTCAAGAATAACCCACATAATAATCTTGAATTCTAATGGTCAAGAGGAACCCACCAATCCTACTTTCCAATGGGTGAAGAGTATCCCTTTAACATAACCAAAATATACAATTTTTATTCCAACAAAGCAAACCCTAAATTTAGGTTACCAAAGCCTCAATTTAAGCTTATATAGATTATCTACAACATGATCAAAAGAAATTCAAGAAAGGGGTCAAATTCAATAAATGCAATGCCAATGCCTTATGCAATCGCTAAAGCACTTATATAACATGAGACAATCTAATTAACATTCAAATATCAATGCAACTCAAATCTTGTTTTATACAGGTCAAGAGCAACCTTTTAAAAATATTTTTAATGGCAAAGAGTTACCTTAAATCCATCACAACAATTAACAAAGCAAGTCCCACAAATTAATAATCAAATCAAACCTTCTATGGTATTTCACTAAAACTCATGAATATAAAGCGATTCTGAAACTTTAAGAGACAAAAAAACAAAAATTATGACAAGCCTCCCTACACCTCAATAAATAATACACAATCAATTTGTTCCCCAAAAAAATTGAAATTCAATAGCCAAATGATTAGATTTAACCAAAATAAGCACAAGCTATCAAATTATGCAATCTTAATGTTCTAGCTTATAAAAAAAATTTTAATCAATAAAATGTCATGAAATCAACACAAAAAACTATTTTAACCTAAATAAATCAATTAGGAATAGATTGTAATAATAAAAATAATTTTAATGCCTCAAATAAGTAATCCAATTCAAGAACAAAGTAAGTATTGTCAAATCTAAATAGTTTTGAGCAACCTGCAAAATTGATCTTAAACAAACAATAAAATATTTTAATAAATTACAAAAATACTCCAGCACACTCCTAAGACATAAAAAAAAAAGAAACCAAAAACATTTGCTACACCAAAATAGTTATAATTAGTGAAAATTGAGATAAACAAACGCTAACCCAATACAGAGACAGTTTTGGTGTTAATGGAAGCTTCAACCATAAAATAATGAAATAAGCTTTCTAAAATTCAATAAGTTGTTCAATCAACCTTATAAAAAATTAAAAGAACTAAGAACAACATTTTCACACACCTAGAAATAGATTAAATTTATTAAATATGAGATTGAACTAAAGGCAATGATAACTTTGATAGTTTTGAAGAGTAGAACTTTGAAAGATTGAACCATATGTATTTATCACTTAAAAAATTGAAAGAAAGCTCAATCAACATTGTCTATATATAAGCTAACTAAAGATAATAATTTTGCTACCCTAAAAATGGTTTTAGAACATGAAAATCAAAGTAATATGAACACAGTGCACAAATAAAGAGTTTGAGAATTTGCATGATTTTATCTTGGAAAACATTTTTTAGAGCATCAAGAAGTGTTGGAAATGTTTAGGAATGTTATTTATTGTGTTAGGAAGGGAGTAAAGATGTTAGAGATAAGAACTAGTCGTTTGGAACATAAATAGCTATTAAAACCCAAAACCTAAAACTAGCCATTAAAGACAGGGACCTATGTGGAGGTTTCTAGGAAGGTATATGGCATCCTATAGCCCATCGTATAACGCTTGCTAACTCGTCGTTTAGCTCCAAAAATACATGAAACATACTCCAAATAAATTACAAACATTTTTAAACAAATTCCTCACATTAATCAATACTTTAAACAAGTTTTAAAATTTAATTCAAGGTCATTGAGATCATAAAAAAATTTCAACTAACACAAACATAAAAATTGCCTTGATTATAGAAACTTTTCATTCATAAAGACCTTTAAAACTTTTCCAAAAACTTCATACACCAAAATTCATATAACAATTGTATTCAAACATACTTAAACAAATTTAAGAAACATTTTAATTCACTTAAAATCATCAAGCACCATACATTAATATAGTTCATCATATTACTTCTTGATTATGCCACATTTAGCCTATGTGCCATTCTAATTCAATTCCTAATATGTCAATGCCCTAATCATATTTAGTTAATCACTAAAACTGTAATTCAAATCCTATATGCAAATGGTAATGTAAAAATTTCATGCAAATAAAATTACATTCTAAGACAAACCTAAACCTATCCAAACTTTATCTTTACTCTTAATCATCCAATGCTTAAGTTGTTCTACCTTAGCCTTAGTAAACATGTTTTTGCGCTTTAAACATTTACCTATCTTAATTACTCATCACAACTCAAACATTAGTGACAATAATGTTTTATCATCATCAAAACACATTATTGGAACCTCCTTGGTTAAAAAAAAAACTTGTTAATATGTTAATTATAGGTCTGTTAGCTCACCATCCCTTGTTGCAAAACATAATCCAAATAATCAAAACAATCTCTCTTTTTGAAGTGATTATAGGCTCAATAATTAACATAAACTACTATGCATTAAATCAATTTGGATACACAATTCAAGAACAATCCCTAAACTAGATTTAGCAATCTATAATCATGTTTAAAAAACCACTATTTAGATTAAAAATCAAAATGAAAGTAGAAAAAAGATAGATTAGTGATAAAGGCTAAGGTCCTCTTGCTAGAAAATCTAGATATCTTCCTTGAATCTCGATTAATCCTCCTTGATCTCGAATCTCTTCATATTTTTCCTTTCCAAAAGCCTTTTTGAATAATTTTGGATGTCCCCTAGTCTCAGAATGGTGGCTACTAGGGTTTCTTCTCATCTTCTTTTGTTTAAAATAGCATAAAAATTGAATTAAACATGGCACTCTATATCATCCTACAATGTAAGCTTTTCCAAATTTTAGCTTTACTCGGTCTTTTTGCTATATCTTCATCCATAGACCTCCAAATGTCAAGAAATTTTATATGTAGGTTCCTCACATACTGCTCACCTTGTAAAATTTCATAAAAATTAGGGCTTTATAACTGTACCTAGTTCCTTTTTAAAGTAAACATACCAAAATTGGTCCTCAACTTATGTTATTTTGATATTTTTTTATGCACTCTTAATGGCTCGTCATATAGCCTTGATATTTGGTATGGAGCCTCCTAATTTGAAGCTCTAACTCCTTAAATTGGGTTCACATCTCTTCTAGGTCCACAGGTGCCTCCTAACTTAACTACACTTGAACTTTTATTAGATATTCACACCAATGTTATAGAATTCTTGCCTAAACTCAAGAAATATCACATTAGAATACTTAAACATTATTAAAATAATATAATAACATCAACCTAAGTCTTAATCATGCAATTCTCATCCTAAACATGCATACTAACACACTAAACCACTATGGAATTAAATTTTAATGCAATCCTATCAACATTCCCAAACTTAAACTTTTGCTTGTCTCCAAACAAAACTAAAATACAAACATAGAAATCAGATTGCATAATCAAACAATGATGATTTCCTAAGTTGAATGTAAGAACTATATGAGTGTGAGAATGATGAAAATATAACAATGGCACAAGACTTCTAAAATTCACTTGCTATTGAATATAATCATTTGAGAATATCCAAATCAACTATCTTATGAAGCCCAATTCTTAAAGGAGAGACATGGAAGATGCATCTTAAGCAGGATATTAATCACCTATGACACATATACTCATGCATTGATGGTGTTAAATTGTAGAAGATAGTTTAGGACTGAGCAATCATTCATAAAAATGTCATGATAATTAAAAGAAGATCTATAGGTTTTATTTTTCACATTAGCACACTATTTTTGTTATTACTTTGAACGAATCATCCAATCTTTTGACTTTAATTGGGTTCATTCATTTATGCTTGGTTGGAGCGTCATTCTAACCTTTTAATGTGAGGGAAAACATTTTGATGTGAATGTCCCCCGGTTACTAAGTTATATCATGACTCACAACTAGCTACTAGTTCTATTCTTAACTCAGTTTTTATGAAGGCCAACGGAATAGGAATGATGAATTGAATATATCATTAATTTCCTTTAATTATATCCTATTTCCTTTCTTATGAACCAATTCATTCTCATCAAGAATCACTAGTGATGTCTACTGAATTAAGTCCGATTAAATATAAATGAAATTAATAAGTTTCAAAAGTGAAAGACAAGATGAAGACTATCTTGATTAAGTTGCACATGCAATGGAAAGACACTCAAGTTATGGGTTTCATAAGATAAATAGTTCTTCACTCTCCAATAATCATGTTCAAAGGCAAGACTATTTCTTCAACCTCATACCATTGATACAGTTACACTAATTGCTAGAATGCATGACATAACCTAAATACACATAATTCCACTAAGTCTAAATCTACTACTGCAAGATTACAATGATATATGTAGATGAAAGATGCATGGCCCCTTTGTCACACTTACACTACGCATTGTCCCCAATATAGAAAAGGGCAACATGTAATAACACATATAAAATAAATTTAAAAAGCAAATAACAATAACAAGACAAAGGGCAAGAAAACTTATGGGGAATCTGGTGGAGAAGGTGTGGGAGGTGGCACTTGAAAAATTTTTAGAAGCTTCTTATTATGGTGATGTTGTTATAACTCCATTTGTTCTATCCACCCTACCGTTTGAGCTATTTTTTCATCCATGGAATCGAGATACTGCTACAAAAATTTATGGTTATCTTCCATGGCATATAAAATAGCTTCCCACCTTCTCCCTCTTCTTCAAAATCATTAGAAGATCTATCATTGCCTTAAGGGTGGTGGGAGGAGGATATTCCAATGACCTTCCTTTGTTACATAATAGCTCTTTTGCTAGGGTCTCGGAGTGCTAAGAAATTCATCTCCATAATTTTAACACGTTGCAAATGCGTAAGAGTGAAATACTCAATAAACTCAATGGTTAGATAATCGAGATTAACATTATAAAACTAAGGAATAGTAGTGATGAGATCATTTTGATTCTTGGTTATCACTTGATCTAAAGCATTAAAAATGTGGTATGCTGTGAAAATTTTGCGATTAGTGTCTATACACCATAAATGAAATAGTTCTTTGAATGAACACTTGTTGTTTTGAGATTTATTAAAAATCACATGACACATAAATTTATGCAAAACTAAATGGGAATGGCTAAGTATGAGGAGTTGGATGGATTATGAGCATCAAACATATCTAATCCTTGAAGTTTTTTCCAATATACAACATACTTAAAGTTAGGTTGGTTATCAAAAGTCTTTGATTTCAAAACCTAAATATTTTTTTTAAGATTATATGATTTTCCTTGCAATCTAGTCTTTAGTCTTAAGATGATATTAAATAGTCATGTACAATACCAATGTTAATTCTTCAAACACCACATAGTCAAAATAAATGAATTTCTCCCAACCTACCTTTTTACCTTATTACTTAATCTTGTCTTTCAATCCATCCTCTTTAAGAATTCAAATTTTTAAATGTTTAAGGAGAACAGTAAACTTACCATTGAGTTATAGGAATTTTACACCTTCTTTATGACTAAAGATTGGAAAAGGAGAAAAAAATTTGTAAACCATAACTTATGTTCCTTGTTCGGGAGTAAGCTCTTTCCCTTTAAATTACTTATTTCTTGCAACTTGTCTTCCCTTAAGTGCCATGGTGATGAATGAAAAACTTGTAAAAATAGACAAAAAAGAGAAGGTAAAAGGGGGATAAGATGAAAACAATGATTAATAAAGAAGAAAGTATGATTTTCGAATGAATGGAGATAAAAACTTGGTGGTTGATGTAAGATTGATGGAATATTGATGAAATATTAGAGTGAAATTGATTATTTGGATAGAAACAAGTGTTGAAAAATAGAAAGTGGATGAGAGGGGGATGCACTTAAGGAGGGAGGGCTTGAAACAAGTTTCAAATGAGTTAGGGTTTGAGATGAAAAAGAAAAGAAGACAAAATAAAAATAATTAAAAAATAATGTGACAGTGAAAAACCTAACCCTTTGAAAGTTGCTCTTGCATTTTTTTCTTTTTCTCTTTTTTAAATATTTTTCATTTTTTTTGTTCATACATACATGCAAACACTAACCCGTCAATAACTTAATAAACTTCAATAAGTTTGAATTAAAAACATAATCAAGACCTCAATTAAACCTACATATTAACAATTAAACTAAATATGATAAAAACATGCTAAAGTTAAGGTCATTAACTTAACCAAAGACCAATTTAATAAGAATAAACAAGGTAAATGAAGTATATCACTTCCCTTTCATGTGAATGTGTGCCTTTAAAGTATGGTTTGCATCTTTGACCATTCACTTGGAATGATTCATAATTTTCTTTCTTTAATTCCAATGCTCCACATTTGAATACTTAGAAGACTTTAAATGGACCACTCCAATAAGATTTTAACTTTCTTAAAAATAAATGAAATCGAGAGTTAAATAACAATACCTTATTACCATTTTTGAATTCCTCCTTTTCTATGAGAGTGTCATCCTACTTCTTCACTCCTTCCTTATATAGTTTGGGATTCACATATGTATCAAACGAAAACTCCTCCAATTCATTAAGTTGCTATAGTCTTCTCTCTCTGATTGGCTTACCATCGAAGTTTAAATCTTTGGTAGCCCAATATGCTTGGTGCTTTTGTAATTTGGGTTTTCAGGTTTGTTCAAAGTTCCAATAACTGTAATCCCATTATTTAGAGTTAGATAACCATTTGGGGATGTGACTTGGTTCATTCTAAACATTTAATTTTGTATATTATTGTTGTTATTTTAAATTAGTCAAAGTATTATTACTTAAATTATATTTATTTAAGTTAATTTGGCATATTTAAATTGCTTATTAATGATTAATTGTGTTAGTCAATTGTTAATGCATGATTAGCGAATTAATATTTATTTATTGAATGCTTAATGCTTGTGCTGAATTGATCATTTAGGATATTGCCATCAAATAATCTAGGATCCAACAATCTCTACCTAGGTTATTAGAAAAGTCAATAAAACGTAGTTTAAATCAATAAACTTACTAAAGATTAGTTGATCATGAGGGTGCTAGTTTTGAATTAGGATAACTTAGGATTAGACTTCTTAAGCTTTAAGACTATTACCTAAAGTCTAAGGCATAACCAAACCTTAGGATATGACCAATAGAGATAAGGCAATGTCTTAATCATAGCGTTTTCTTGATTTAGAAAAGATACCCTAAATTAATTCGTACTGATCTTTAAATCAATTAAATCATCAACCATTAAAGTTTAACTGAATAATTTAGTAAAAGCAATATGTAATTCTTTTACAATTGAGTGGAATTTTTCTAGGCTTTTTAGATTAGCTTTTAGTTATTTATTTTCTTAAATCATAAAGTTAAGTGTGGTCCAAATAATTGTAATTCGATTGACCTAGTACTTAAATCATATAAACTTCCTCGTGGGATCGATAATTGGAGCCTTAAATATACTCCACTTTATTACTTGATTCAATCGGTAGGCTTGTCGAAGAGTTGGTCTCGAATTAATTATGGATTTGTGTGTTAAAAGATAGATTAATTTGAGGTAATTTTGTACGTGGCCAA
>JAOXYD010085274.1:0-12194 GCA_028565735.1 Pinacopodium congolense
TAGGTTGCTAGTTTGAGTTTGCGAAAAAGTTTTAACACCCAATTCACCCCCCCTCTTGGGTGCCATAGGACTTACATTTCCTTTACGTTTTATACATTTTTATCTTTTGTCTTGTTAATTTCAGTTTATATTATTGTTAATTTTATTATTTTAGCTTAGTTTTCTTATGAGTTAAAAGATATTTAAAAGATTCGTGGATTATAATTGTGATATTGGAATTGATTGGATCTTTAATGGGTTTTATGTTTTATGCTATGATTGGATTGAAATTCTGAATTAATGATGAGAATTAGGGATTATAGGTAGGATTGATCACCGTATTAGTAATTTCTAGTTCAATTGCTAGATTTGAGCTTTTGATCCGTAATTATCATTAACGATTACCATAAGTAGCAATAGGTTAATTGATTTTTTTTGGCAAACTCAATCAACTTAATCAACTTAGCCTAAAGTTTCAATTCTCTGACTTATATCATTAGACCTTGTGTGATTATGGCTTAGGTTAACTATTCCCTATTGTGTTAATGTGGCTACGCCACTAAATCTGTAGAGCTTGTTCTAGGTTATTATGTAGCTAGGGATAAATTTTTTTATTATATAAGACTTATCTAATAATGAAGGAACTTAGGACGTATGAACTTATTTATGTCTATAAGTTAGCATTTTAGGCATAGTATAGTTTATATTTATGATGATTAGCGATAATTCATAAATTTGGATAATATCTTCTGCCCGGCTTTTCATTATTTATGTCTATAGGTTAGCATCTTAGGCATAGCATAATTTATTATTTGTTTTTTTTGTTTAAGCTCCTTTGCATCCGATGGTTTTCTTTTATTTTCTTTTTCGTTTGCACAACCAATTCTCTGTAGGATCATCCCTGACTTGCCTTACTACATAGTTAATTCAATATTTATTATTTAATGATCTGTGACAAATCCACCAAATTATGATCGATTCCAACAATTGGGAATCATTTCAAAGTTGGATGAGATGCTCCTCTCTAACATTTTAGAACTGGAAGTTTTTGATATATGGGAGATTAATTTCATGAGACTTTTTCCATCTTCACTTAGGAACAATTATATCTTAGTAAGTGTGGATTATGTCTCTAGATGGGCAAAAGTAGTGGCAACTCCAGCCAATGATGGAAACGTAATGTAAAATTTCATAAAACATATATTTAATAAGTTTAGTATACTGAGAGCAATCATCAAGGAGAAACCTATTTTTATAATAAGCACGTTGAAACTATGTCCGATAGATATGAAGTTCATCATAGAGTGGTCGTACTTTATCATCCACAAACAAGTGGCCAAGTTAAGGTGGTGAATAGAGAGTTGAAGTGCATTTTGGATAAGATAGTATCTGGTTATAGGAAAGACTAGGCATTAAAATTTGATGATACACTATAGGTATATCGTGCTACATTCAAGACACTGGTAATTATAACTCCCTTATGTTTTATCTATAGAAAAGCTTGTCACTTGCTTGTGGAGCTAAAGCATCGAGCGTATTGGGCCATCAAAGCTTTAAATTTCGATGGGAAAGTAACTGTTAAGATGAGCCTATTACAACTTAATGAATTGAAAGAGTAATGATTCAATGCTTACGAGAATGCCAAATTATATAAAAAGATAGTGAAGAAGTGGCATGATGTTCTCTTCAAGAAGAAGTAATTAAAGAGCACCATTAAAATTCACACAAGTGTTTAAGCATTTAACATTAGAACTAGAGAACGAAAAGGGAGAAACATTTAAAATGAATTGTTATAGATGTAGGCCATGCATCATAGGGATATTTTCATATGAAAAGGAAGTGATATCTTTCCTTTTCCCTATTTGATCTTCTTGCATGTGAGATTAGTTAAGCTAATGACCTTAAATTTAGCATTTTTTGTAATTAGTTTTCTTTATGAGTTTTGTATTTAATTGAGGTTTCAATTATTTTTTTCATTAAAATTTATTGATATTTTGATGTTTTTTTGTAGGTTCAAGATGATTCGAAAGCTTTGGAAGGACTAAACTTGAGTGAAGAAGCTAAAGGGAGTCGCCATACAAGTTGGTCACTAGGATGACTAAAAAAATACATCCTCTCTATAACTATAATGACCTGTGCCTCTATAATAATTAGCTATAGTGACAGAAGCCTAATGCCAACCTAGGTCACCATAGCAATCGAGAAGTTATAGTGATCTCAACTTCTCCTAAGCCCCACAATTCCTTTAAGTTTTGAAACTCTAACTTCCTACACTTCATTCTTTCCATCCTCTCTCTCTAAGTGTCGACTCCCTGTCCCTATTCTCTCAATTTTCAACCATTTTCACTGAAATCCTCCACCCTAATTCCAAATTTTCAACCTTCTCCCATCATTCTCTAAGATTTTACTTCTTACACATCAAGAATCACACTTTTTCCATCTATTCTCAATACTTCCAACCTTACTTTCATCTTACTTTCTCTATCTTGCTTATTTATAGGTTTTGAATATTACATATTACCGTGCCACCAAAATGTAAGCAAGTTGCAAGGAAAGCTCAATCCAAGGGGAATAAAGTAGTTTTCAAACAAGGATTGAAAGATTTGGCCCATGAATTTGGAGTCCTTTCCCCAACTTTTTTCAAGAAGAAGCTATGAAATTTCAAAAAATTCAAAATAAATCCATTATTGTTCCTAAATACTTGGATTTTAGGATTCTAGAAGATGTTGGATTAAAAGATAAGATTGAGAAATTGTGTAAGAAAGTGTGTTAGGAGAAATTATTCATTGGGATTATGTAGTTTTTATGAATTGGTGCTTGAATTTTTCACAACCATTTAGTATGACCTTAAAAAATTAAACTAATTCTAGTTTAGATAAACCATATCATGTTAATTATGATATCATGGAAACTACATTTGGATTTCTGAAAAAAAAAAGCTTTTTGACTCCTATCTAGAATTCCATTTTGACAAATATTAGAAGAAACTTATGAGGTTGGATGATTTTAATGTCCACAATCAATCCAACTTACTCATACTTAGTCACACCCATTTAGTATTGCATAAATTTATGTGTCATGTGGTCATAAATAAATCTCAAAGCAATAAGTGTTTTCTTTTATAATGTATAGATACTAGTCATAAGGTTTGCACATCATATCATATTTTTCATGCTATACACTAAGAACTCACTAAGAAACAACACTATATTTTCATGAATGGTTGCTCAGTAATAAACTGCCTTTCATACAATATTATAATCACTTCATACTTACAAGTGCCATAGGTATAGGAATAGGTTATTAACATCTTGCTTAAGATGCATATTCAATTCAAAGACAATCAAGATATGAGTTTTACAAGATAAATGAATTGGATTTTCTTTAATGGTTTATGTTCTAGAACAAGTTCTATAAAGTTTTATACCATTGTTACATTTTCATAATTATCAAATTGATATCATTAATGCATCAATGTTAATGCATCACTGTTGTTTGATTGTGTAAATTTGTGTTTTACTTTTGTTTGGAGACACGAAAAAGCTTTATTATGGGGTTGTTAATAGGGTTGCATTAAGATCAAGGTGGAGACATCAAGATTAACCAAACTGTCCAAATTTTCTAGTAAAGGAGCTTTAAATTGCATCTAATTTTTTCTAGTTCTTATTTCTTTCCTTTAATTTTTTAATCTAAATAGTTGTGTGTTGAACAAGATTATGGATTTCTAGGTCTTGAATTGTTTGTATGATTTTTATTTCATTAATTTAATGCATGAATGTTTATGATAAGTGTTGATCTTACAATTGATTCTAATCAAGTGATTATTTAGATTTATTTGAGTTAGGTTATGCAATGAGAGTTAGTGGCTTAACAAACCTGCAATTATTTGATTAATAAGTCATTAAAGAGAGATCTTAGTTTTTTTGTTAATTATCCTTAGGAATACTTCAAATCTAATTACACATTTAGGAGTGGTTTTGTGAACCACGAGATTGAAAATAAATTTGTAATTATTTCAAATGGGATTACTTGATTAGATCTCGAGAAAGGATAATCAAATCATTGGATATCAATGATCAAACAAAATTAAATCAATAAGGTAAAGTAAGAATAAATAAGGATCAAATAATCCTTAAGTTTCTATTATTGAGTAAGTTCATTATTTTGCTTACTTCTGTAGCTTCATTAGTTGAATTTTGTGAACTTAATTTAATTTTCAGTTTCTATAATTTTTGTTTACTTAAAAAAAAGTGCAATTTAGATTGTTAAGTGTCTATATTTAATCCTTATGGGAACAATATATGTTATACTACAAGTTGCAACCTACATACTTGTACTGTAGTGTAAAATGAGCAAACAAGTAGAAAGTCAACAATCTGAACCTATTACCTAATTTTGACTATTATGGATCTTAGGTAAGTGGTAATTGGTATGCTTCCATATATGCTCTAAGTATATATTACATAAATATTTTATGGTACACTTAAATATAGTGATGGTTTAGTTGCGTGTAAGTTGTTAAATGGAATGAAGTCCTATGGTGTGAATTTTTTTTATTATATAGTTAACATAAATTTATGTTTAAGTGGTAATTATCAGTATGCTAAAATGTATAGTATAAGTTATGTGAAATTTTAAGTTGATGGAAATTACATGATAAATTAATTTAAGTTAATTAAAGTGTACAATTATAGGAATTGCATGCTATATGTGCTTTACAATATTGTATGTATTTTCATGCATGATTAAATATTTTGAGATTATCCAATGGACCTTTGATTAATTATTGATATGATGCACATGTTATGAAATGATACATTATGTAAATTATTTTTTATGAATAAAAAATATGTTGTATTAATTTATGAGTTACACATTGAAAGATTATATGGATATGTAGTATTATGTCCCGATAAGATCAGTTGGAATTTTGTTATTACGAAACTGAAATTGATAGTGCATTAGCGATTTACCTAGGATATGATTTACTTAATAGTTAATTTGTGATGAAGATATGGTTCTGTTATATAAGACTATGAGTTTATGATTGTGATTTTGTTAGGCATTAGTATGATAGTTAGGTTTAAGTGTATCTATAAGTTTTAAATAAAATAATTTTAAATCTCAACTAAACAATACTAAGATTACAAATAGGCAAATGTACCTATTGTATCATAGTATAATTAGTAAGAGTTTGGATTTTCGTTTCCATGAGGATTGTAATAAACTACTAGTATTTTTCCTCTCCTCAATGTCTAACTTATCCAAATTAGTGATTGATTTAATATTAAACTAAATTAAACTAATAACTAACTAATAAATTCATTAAATTAAAGATGCAAGTAAAGAAGCTAGGACTTTAATGGTTAATCCTCCTAAGATATGTTCATGTTCACTTTTTAACTTCAGTTCACTAGATTTTCTAGAATTTTTTAGCCAGTAGATTCCCTAAAGTAAATTATACTCTCTCTTTAATTATACAATTCCTATCCTCTTGATAAATTATACAAAAATTCTCCTTGATCAATATACTAATTGGAAGCATTAATACAATCTATAGAACCTATTATTTTGACATACCTGATACGAAAAATGTTTTGTATGTCTATCTTTAGATTTCTATAAAAGATTTATTACTTATAGATTAATCTATTCACATAGATGATCTACTGTTCTAAATACTTAAAATCAAATAATTAGAATTGGCATGTACATTGGTATGTAAATTAAAACCTATTCATTAATTCCATAGATAAATTTAAGTCACAAAATCTAGAAATTCAACATTGAATCAAATTAAAAACATCTTAGGGTTCATAAACATTTAAATCCTATAAGAGCTCAAAGGATTATGAAAAAGGCCTTGAATTACACTTAAATAGGCTTGGAGGCTAACTATCCTAAAGCCTAGATCATGGCCATAGGAGAAGACAAGGATTTTATCCAGACAAGTCCACGCTCAGGATCACATCCAATATCCTCTAGGCACTTTTTTTCTCTCTTGGGGTTTCATCTAGGAACTTCCCATAGCTTTTTCCATGGCTATAAGCTAAGATGTGGAATTCACTTACTTGATGCTTTTCCTCCACTTTTTGATTTCATAAGCCTTCTAACTCCATATATGCATTAAATTGCTTAATGAGACTTATAAAATCATCATTATAAGCAACATCTTATTCAAATTTAGTGAATTAAACATCAAATTCACATACAAATCACCCTTAAACCTAGGAATTTAATTATGAATCCATGCCTAAAACATTTATCAAATGAGCATTATCATAATCCATGAGCAAGTGTCTAGATATCCTGAGCCTTTAGGATATCCTATGTTGTTTTTTAGGCACAATAGTAATGTTATAGTATCCTACATAATGAGGAATATCTTATACTATTGACAGGGCACTATAGTGGTGCTAGGGTACTTGATGTGATCTAGAAGTACCTTGTATCGTGTATATATATATATATATTTCACATTAAGGTGTGATGATGAGATAGGCTACTACTATTTGGTTAAGCAAGGCTTTGAATTAAATTTTAAAACTTAAAATATGGAAGAAGTTAAAAAATATTGATAGTTATTATATAATAAGTTGAAATTAGAATTATGATTGTTATATTTTATGGTACATTTGAATTATTTAATGGAAATAACGTTGACGTAATTAGATTATGAAAATTAGATGCTTGAAACGACTTTATATATATATATATATATTGTATGTATTATGTAGCAATTACATTTGATTACTCCTTATTGAGTTGCTAGCTCTCCTCTTACCACTTAATTTTTCAGGAGATAAATTATTATAGTATTTGAATCTTTACAGTGATCGAGATTTCACCTCCTATATCATAATAGGTAGAGTAATAGCATCGTAAGGACTTATTTTAGATTCTTCATACACTTTTGTGAAATATTATTGAATCATCTTTTATTTTATTATGAGAATATTATGTTAAGATTAGAATATCATAATTTGATTAGTTTATTGAAAATTGAGGTGTTTTGAATTAAGGCATTTGATTAGTTATTCAATGAAATCATTAATTGTTTACATTAACTATGAATTATGGATTATTGAATATGGTATAAATCTAAAAGTAAATTAGGAGGGGTTATATTAGGAAAAGTGAAATGATGTTTAGTAGAGTTTTGTATAAAGAGTATATTAGAGTTTGTTTGTTTTTGTTTTTGTTTTTGTTTTGCCTTGTATTTGGATGAGTTGGGCTGAAGATAACCTAAACCCAAATCTATGTTTTGAAGTATGTTAATCCCCTAATTTACAATTTATTGATTTCACTCATTAAAGTGTTTCTCAACTCAAAATGCCTTAATTTTCATCACCAATCAAATGATAATATCTAATCCTAATACATTATTCCAACAATAAAAAAATACTTAATAATAATTTAGAACAGTGTACAAAGAATTTAAAAGAAATTCTTGTGATGTTGCTAGACATTCTATCATGATATATAAGGAGAAATCTTAATCACTGAAGAGAGTCAAACATTAATATCTATCTCCTAAAAAGTTAAGTGGTAAAGGGTAAACTGGGAATGCAATAAGAGATAACCAAATGTGTCTACTACATAACACACCTAATATATATATATATATATACAAAGGTAATTCAAACATCCAGTTTTCATAATCTAAATATATTAACATTGTCTCCTTCCAATCATTCAAATGCATCACATAATGTAGCAATAATAATTTTACCAATCAATCAATTTAATCATAATATATAACAATTATCATTATTTCTTATCATCTTTTACATTTTAAGTTTCCAACTTAATTTAGGGTCTTGTTTAATCTAGTAGGATAATATTCAATAATATGCCTATATTCTAAGTTTTAAACTGGTTTATAAAATCCTTTTATCTTTATTTCTTATTTTCTTTCATTCATTGATTGCTTCTCATTTGTCAATAATGTCAATTTTCACAAATATTTGTCATTTCCTCTACAATAATGATTCTTGAACTCCACTAGGATGAGAATTTTTTATTAAATCATTGAACAATGTTATTGTTTAGGTGATAAAGAAAGGAAAAGCTGTTATGGGATCTAGGTAGAGATGGGTCATCGATTTCATAGTGACCTCCACAACTCCATCTTCTCGCAATGTCCTGAATCCCACTAATCTCTCTCATGCTTCTTTAGACTAAGTCTCTCTCTCTCTCTCTCTAGTTGTTTGATTTTTATCTTTTAAATACATATTGATATGTCTTTCTTTAATTTTACAAGATTATTCAATGTTGATAAATCAAAAGGAGGTTTAAGATAATTGAAAAACATATGTCTTTTCCTATTTTCTTTATAAAAGTATTTTTAAGAATATTTCTCAGTAATGATTATGATAATAATGGTTCAAATTAATTTATTTTTTCTTGAACACCTCATTTATACAGTTAAGGACGGTTGATGTGTATGGTTTCTTATAGAATAGTAACAAGTGAATAAAGATATTGGGATTGAAGACATGCTCCAGTTAGCTGAATCATTGATTGATATCTTATATAAGTTTTAGGTCTGATACACCAATTGCAAGTCAAGTTGACCTAGTATGGTTAGAAGGTAGATTTTATTATTCTTGTTGAATTAATAATTGAAAGTTCCAAGCTACAACCATTGATACATGTAGTAAACTCATTATGTTCTATCTTACATTGTTTACAGCTAGAAAAAATAGGTAAATTGCCTTATTCTATATTTTAGATTAAGTATACTAAGAACATAAATAGTATGGATATCTGAGAAGTGTAGTTAATCAAAGTAACTTTTCTGCATCTATTAGGATGATTTTTTTCTTATTTATTCTTTTAGTATCAACTCTAAAAAGCTACATTGGCTAGAAAGGATGCATTTTCATTTCAAAAGGTTGACAAGAAAAATGATTTTATAACATATTCACCATTTCTAAATGGAGAAATTGATTTTGAAGAATTTAAGGCACAATATCCCTTATTGTGTTTAATTTTAGTTTCCCATAAACACTCATATGTAAAAGGTATGGTACAATAATCTACTATATCAATCTCAATGATCCATTATTCAGCCTCATTCTTATTTGTGTATTTGTAGTGATGAATATTTTAAGCATAGAATATGGGATTCAAAATCTTTGGGGAAAATGGAAGAAAATCACAAGAAGGGAAATAAGGAAGAAGTGATCGATTTAGTGTTAAGGATGTAGTGAAGTTAGCTAATAATACAATAACATGTGTATCGGATTAAAAGGTTCACGGTAATATTGATATGAATAATAGAGTTAAGCTTTTTTGAAAGATCATATAAATGTATCATATCTTATAAATCTCTCCTTTTGGATTATATCTTCTATATATATAATTTTAAAACTAGGAGAAGGGGACAGGGATCAAAGGCTTAGTATTATGGTTTAACTATACTCTAGTTTTAATCAATCTAATCCTATACCAACTAGAGGCAAGTACACCATATTAATAGGTAATATAAAACAATGAAGTATTGAATATCATCTCCCTAAGAATCTAAATGTAATATTAGGTTAATTAGTATTTAATTAACTAAAAAACTCTAAATAACTTTAACAATGAAAATAAAAACAAAAAGTTACTAAATAAAAAAAAAGAAACAACATTCATCCTAAACATGAGGTATTGAATAAAGAGTCTAGCAAATGATAAACTAATTAAGGCTTCAGATTTTAATGGGTTAATCTAACAAAGGAATAAATTGTCAAACAGATTTAGGGAATTCTTCACTTAAATAAGATATAATCATTGGTTATAAAAAAAACCCTTTTTCTCTTATACACATAATTTATCTAATTAATCAATAAATAAATTGGGAATAAAAAGCATTATTCTCAAGACACTTAAATCTAAATTTCTTATATCTAAGAACCCTCACAAAAGACTTTAGTTTGAGTCACATCTAAATTCAATCCTGTTACCTATTAATCTTCTAATAAGTAAAAGCTAATGATCATAGATCCCTTAATTATCCAAGAACTTAACTAGGGTGGCCAATCCCAATAAGATTGAATTAAGCACTTTAACTAGATATAAATCTCTCATAACAAATCTAATTTATTAACCCTAACTAAAGCAATTCAAGCACGCACATTCAACAATGAAAACAAATAATTAACAGAAAAACACAAATTCATTAATGAAAAACAAGAATCAATACAAAATAAAAAATAAAGATGAAGGAATACAACTACAATTGATCTAATCCTTTGAAATCCCACCCTTGAACCCACTTCATTTTTTCATGGAAACTCTAATCCACTCACCTAATTTAAAGAAAGAACAAACAAAAGAAATCTAAACCTAAACCCTAACAACGAATAACACGAAGCTTGTGTCTATATAGTTTTACATCTTCTCCACATATCCATCTCTCTTGTTATTCTCCTTCCAAAAATCTCCCTCTTTTGTGTTTTTATCTTTTTTATATTCTCCTAGGAGTTATTGGTAGGGTTACAAGACATTCAAGGTGATTTTCCTACTTTGTCCTTCAAAAATAGCAAAAAGATGCTTAAACAGTGTGCACAATGGTGGTAGGGAAAGGGGATCAACAACAATGTTTATAAATCATGACTAATGCCTTATTTTTAGGTTTTAATAGTGATACATAGTACTATTAATGATACTATTCATAATTAGGTCAACCAATCGTTGATCTCTTAGATTTGCATCCTTTTGCTCCTATTTCGTCTATTTTCAATCCATAAGCTCCAAAACCATCATAAACTTGAAACTTACAAAAAGAGTTCATAAATAACATGAATGTATACATTTCATGCATAAAAATAATACATTTTATGCTTTGAATCTCATATAGATTACCCATTCACACTTAACTAATTTATAATGGCAAGGAGAGAAGAACCATGTACCCTTTAGTTTAAATATTTAATTTGAACATTTTTGCTGGGATTGATTCACTTGTCTTGAGTTTCCATTGATTTTGCAATTATAAACTCTTAGAAAATTCAAGCCAAACAAGTTATTCAATACAATGAAGCCAAATATCTCCAATGAATATTTCTGTAAATAATTCACCTTAAAATGCTAAGCTATGTTTGTTATTACAGGGGAAATATGACATCATACTTAAACCAAATTTAAAAGATTAATGAATTGTAAAGCGTCAAATTTTTATATTTTTTTTTCAATTTTTAAATTTTATAATTTTTTAATTATGTAAATTTCAAAAATAGGATAATTAAATTTAAAAATTCATATATTTTTATTATATTTATAATTATATTAAATATTCATATATTTTATTTCTAATGATAATAAAAATTTATCAATTTAAGAATAAAATTTGAAACTAAAAAATATGATATAAGACGATAAAACTAAAAAAATGTTTTTGTTTCAATTTTATTATAAATCTCAACCAAATAATTTTTTTTTTCAATTTTAATTATAATTTTCAAATAAATAAGTTCTTATTTTTAACCAAAAGAATAAAAACTAAGGGTTGTTTTTTTTCCATTTTTTTTCTTGTTTTGTGTTTTTATTTATGTTATCAGGGAAACCAATGTAAATAAACATGTTTATTTTAGCTTTGTTTCATTTTTGTGTTTCTAAAACTAAATAAATAAAAAATGAAAATAGAGAATCATAAGTTTTCTATTTCTCTATGTTTTTAAAATGCATTTCTAAAACAAGGAAAGAATTTCTCTACAACCAAAAAAAACATTTTCACCGTCATGCTCCTTCCACCTTACTCCTTGCTCCTTTCTGCTTGCTCCTTTCTTGACAGTTTTCATCTTTTTTTCTCCTTAATATCTTTTTTATTAGTAAATCTCAGCAAATTTCCTCACTTATAAGCATTTCTCGGTAAATCTGGTGGTGGTTTAAGCAAGTTTTAGGCGAATCTTTTTACTCACCCACCGACGTTTGCGCTATGTTCTCGTCTCTTCAGTGTTTTTCATTAACAATCGTTAGTTTTTCTTGTTTGTCTAAGGTGCATTTACATCTTTGTTCTAGCTATTTCATACCCTCTTTTCTCTATATATGGTTCTTTGATGCTAAACCAAACTCTACATTGCTTTGGTGGGTGAGTTTGGCTTAGATGATTAAAGGGTGGCATGGGTTAGGAGATTGTTCTGGTGTTTAGGTTTTGGTGTGGCTGAGCAATTTGGAGGTCTAGGGTGACGAGTAGGATAAGGAGTCTCCACCACCATTGCCTAATC
>JAOXYD010085295.1:0-12192 GCA_028565735.1 Pinacopodium congolense
GCTCTTCTACCTTAGGTTCCATCAACCTATCTTATAAACATTTCAAACACTTAAACATTAGTCATAATAATGTTTTTTCATCATCAAAACACATGATTAGAACCACCTTGGTTCAACATAAAATAAAGCACATAAACTCTAAACAAAGAAACTAAAGGTAACTAAGGAAAAGAAAACACTAATCCTAAAGAAAACACGTAAAAAGATAAAAATAACAAGATAAAATGTACTCAAAGACATAACACATAACAAATATAAAAGGGAAAATATACTAAAAAAACTAAAACTTAATAAAATACTAAAAAAACAAACTATATAAAACTAAAATAAATACACTAAAATCTAAACAAGGATTCCCAAAAGTGACTTTTTAAAAGAAAAACAACAAAAAAAAGCACACATAAATAAATTAAACCTAAAGAATATTAAATTGAAACAAAAAAAGCTTAAATTTAAACAAACAACAAGCTCTTCTTTAAGACCTTTTGGCAGGAAATTTATGACTGGGTTGCCTCCCAACAAGTTCTTTTTTAACATCTTTTTGCTGGACCTTAATGTTAAGGTATTTTTATTCTCAACTTATCCCACCATCAAATATTTTGACTCCATTCTTTAAGTAAGGACAAGCTAAAGTTCTAAGGGCATTTATACCTCCAATTAGGCTTCTAACTACCTTAATAACCTTACCTTTGATGAAAAAACAATCAAAACTTTTTCTTATTAAAATACCTTGATAAATAATTAAGAATTATAACTTTATGACCTAGGAACCTCATCATATGCTTCTACTTCACACTCCTTTGATTTAATTAGAGCGTTTCCTTACCACCAAGGATGTCTGCTTCATGGCTTTTATCAATTACTTCATCTATTGGAAAGGCTCCTAAATCATGTTCATTTAAGTCACTGGAAGGATTCTTCCGCATTATTAGCTACCTAAAACACATAATCAACAATTGATTCATAACTCTCTAAGGATTCTTCATAAGTTCCAAAATTTTCAAATCTATGAGCTTGGTTATGATTCAAGCATTCCCACAACATCCTTCATTTCTAAGGAAATTGAAAGATCTTGCTTACCACTATCAACATCCAAAATATCTAACTCATTTGACTCTAATGAAGTGATCTTAGGAGGATCATTGGGATAATTGGCTCTAAGGGGCTCTATCAATTGCTCCCTCCAAGTTAAACAAGAGGATTTCAATTCTTTTATGGTGGGTTGATGCCTACATATGATATCACTAATTAAGTCCTAAATGGTGGATCTTAAAGCATTATGATGCTCCTATTGAAAGGGAAAAGATGATGGTCGTTCATAATAAGGTGGATTATACCAAGGGTAATCAGAATAATTCATTAAATCAAGGTATAAGTTTCATCAAATTGATCTTAATATCCATTACTCCAATCATTCCCTTTAACTTCAAGCTCATATGATTAGCAATCTTGGTAATAACCCTATTGCCTCCACATCTTCTTGATGACAAAATATAGGCACGAAAAGATGTCCTAGCACATAAATAAAAACAAAAAAAGTATAAAAGCAAAGTTTTAAGCTAAACATCAAAACAACACAAAAAATAAACATATAAATGAAAAAATAAACAATTTTTATAACTATAGAGTAATTGACACTGATATATTCTTAATACCACATTCAATTCTCTGGCAACAACACTAAAAACTTATTTTTGGTCGGTCTGGCTCTAAATAATCTTAAATAAATCAATCTTTAATCATACAAATCAAATTAAATTTAAGTCCAACAAGTAATAAAGTTCAGTATTTTTAAGACTCTAGAATCATTTATCTAGAGTGCTCTGGATTGAGAATTAAGAAGGTTAGAACTACTAATTAAACCTAAAAGCTTCTAAACAATGCAAAGGACTCCAAATTGCCTTAAAGATTATCAAATTGAATAATTAGTTAAGGATTAGGCTTTCAATGATTCAACTGAGTTATGAAAAGGTTCGAATGTCTAATCTAAGGCATCTTTACTAAATCAAGACAAAGTTATGGTTAAGAAAATGCTTTATATCTAATTAACATAAATTAAAGTTTGGTCATTCCTCAATTTTAGGCATTAGGCTTAAAGTTCAAGAAGCTTAACCTAAAAACACCTTATTTCTAAATTAACACCTTCAGGATTAACCAACCAATGGTTACATATTAATTAAAATCACGTTGTTTACTGATGTTTCCAATAATTAAAGTATATTTCTCATATCCTTAATAATCTAGTGACTTTATCTTACAAGATCCTGTTAAGACATGCTTCAACCATTCAAAATAAATGCATTAGGAACTTGATCAAAGAATTTAACAACATATCCTAAGCTCAAATTTAGATTAAAACTCCATATAACGATAAAAATCAGATTGAACATTAGTTAACATGTTCTTACATATATATAAAGAAAGAGTATGAAACAAGTGATTTAAGGGTTTAAATTGAACCAAATGAAGCTCCAAACTGTTACACAACCTTCAATCACATTTACAACTCTTGGAATCCTTAAAAACAACTTGAAAATACTAAAGACTTATTTAACCCAAAAAAAAAAGACACAAAAACTAAAAGGAAAGGTTGAGTTGCATTACAACAAGTGCTTGTTTTAAGTTTTAAGCTTGACCCCTAATATTTGTTTCATCCATTATTAAATGGATGTTTGAGTCTAATAGGAAACAAGCTCAAACTCATGGATGAGTCTGGAGCAGCATTCTTCAAAATAAGTTTAAAATCTAAGTTTCACATAACTTTAGAGGTATGGAATCACATGGTCTTGCCATCAAACTACAAGGTCCACTCTTCGATATGCACATCTCCCTTCACCCTTTAGCTTGCTCTCCTTGAGCTTTTCCAAAAACTTCGCTTCTTGAGGCTCTTACTTACTCCTCTTCTCTTCATCTTCCTCTCTCTTTAAACTACTCAGGAAAGAAAGCAAAATTCTATTAGCAATAACATGAAAGGTATCACTTACCTTCGCAAGTTGTACACCCTTTTTCTTTTCTTGAGCAAGTGCCTCTTCCTCTCTGAATTGCTCTTGCTCTTGCTCTTGGTCTTTTGTTCTTAGGTTCTCCCAGGGATCTCCACACTCAGATGAAACTTCACACACCTCCTCCCTTAGTTTTCTATCTAGTTGGCTAAGCATGCTTGTAATCACTTGGGATTCCATGCTCTGAACTACTCTAATAAGTGGTTCAATTAATCTTCTAAGGTCTTTAAATTTCTCCTCGCCTCCTATTGAAATTGAAGAGTGCTCATTATCAAACTAGTTATGATCTCCTCCAATGACATCCCATCAGTTTGTGGTGGCATTGCTGGAGGTAGAGGCACGAGCTAGAAGTGTGGCCAGTCTTAGTGATAGTATGGTGGAGAATCGAACCTGTACTGTTGATCCTACAATATAACACATCTATAAGTAGGATTACCTAAAAATAAACAAATGTAACATATATATATATAAGTGGGATAACCTAAAGATGGGCAAATATCACATACCTTAGCTTGTTCTTCATCCATCGGTACTTACCTGACTAAGGATATGGAATTCACCGCTAGATGCTCTAATCTAGAAGTAGCAAGGAATTGAAAGCCATTATCCGAATAAGGATAGTAAGAAAAACAAAAACAAGAAACTAGATGAAAGATATTTCTAGAATTCAGAACTTCTAATTGATCATCAAAACATATAAATTATAATTAGTTTAAGATGCTGGCCTATAGATTCAAATAAGCTCTTAAATCCCAAGCTCCTCATAGTTTAGATAAATTCAACAAGTTCTAAAAATATCTCTAACTATACGGTAACCTAGAACATGTTATCTAACTTTAATGGTGCAGCAGTTTTTTGTATTAGGGAAAGACTATCCTAAGCCATAATCTCTCAAGCCCGAATTGTGTAACTTAAAGAATTGGAATCTTAGATTAATTAGTTAAGTTAACTGAAAAAACTAATTAACCTATTGTTAATTGTTTAAAGCACTAGGAGGACTATTACGTATCACAAGCTCATTCCTAGCAATTGAACTAGAAATTATACATAGGGTGATCAATCCTATGTATTAATCCCTAACTCATATGATTTAACTAGAATTCCAATTCAACTTTGACCTAAAATACAATGACAATTCTATTCATAATCAATTCTCATAGTTATTCATCCAAAATCCCATCTATACCTTCCAATCTAAGAAAAATATAATCCAACATACTAAAATTAACATTGAAATTAACTGAACTTAACAAAAATAAATGCAAAAACAACAAGAAATTAAGGAGAACATGGCCGAAAATTAAAGAAACCAAAATTATGTAAACATAAACAAAGCATTCCATACATAAATAACAAAATCTAAATGAAATAACAACTAAAATAAAAATAAAATACATAAACAACAGCAAAAACCATAATAACAGAAGAAAAAAAACTTAAACACGAAATCTAAGGGCAAGAATTGAAATAACAAGATAAACTAAATAAAACCAACACTAAACCCTAAGAAAATGAAGAAAATAAGATGATTCTCCGATAGGATGAGTGGTTGTTAGACAATGGGGGTTTCTTCCCTTTCTTTGATCCTTTATACGCCTCTTGCCCTAATTTTTTGCTAGTAGTAACCAATATGGCAATCTGAATGAGTAATATGGCAAGCTAGCAACCTAGAGTATTGGTCCTGAAATTTAAAGGTATACAACAGGCTGGCTAGACCCACCATATAAGTGAGGAATCTGTCTTATATAGTGCAAAACCTATGATTTTGCTCCATTTTTGCTCCAAATCATTTCCAAACTTCTTTCTCTTAGCTTGTATTTATGTTATATGATTAAATTTGCATGCAAATTCAAAAAATAACACAAATTAAGCATTTAAACACAAAAGTATAATTGAAATGACATTAAAATTCATGTGAAAATTTAACATATTTTAAATCCTATCACTTAGTATAAAAAAATACCAACTTCCCTTATGGTTTTATCAATTCTACTAAAAGCTCTTATGCTGAAAAAAATCATGTCAAAGGCTTTTATGTTTTATTAATAATCAAAATCATCATTTTGTTATTTTGTGCCATTAAGTCCAACTGGTGTGGCAAGTTCTAGAAACCTAACACTTCACATTTATAGGAAGGTTTTTAGAAAACTATCGGTTTGTACTGTAGCAGCTCGTCATTAATAGGAGCTAATTAAAAATCATGTCGACTTGGTATTTCGACTTGTGCTTGTAGCAGTAACCCGTATCGACTAGTTTTGGACCAGATCGAGCATATAGACCCAAAACTAGTGTCATTATGTAATTTCTGAAAATTAGTACTATCGGGCGACTGATGCTTTAAAATTTTCCATCAGTCCACTAACCCTTAAAGATTGGTCAACCGAAAGCGCATTTAAAAATCAAGTAGCACCTCTTTTTCGCATATTTCTTCTTCTTCTATCTTCCCTCACCTCTCTCGATCTCGACTGTTGAACCCCTAATTTTGGCACAAAGCTAATTTTTTCTCTAAAAACTCATATATTTAAATTTAATCCTCATAGCACTAGTTCCATCTAACTCTAACAACTTCTAAATACCTTCTAAAACACCAAAAAGTCACAAAATACTAAATTTTATAAATTTTATTTTTAAATCATTTTTCAACAATTTTTCAAGTTTTAGGCCATATTTTAATAAGTGAAAGGAGCCATAGTATCATCTTAATGTCTACATTCTTTTCTATTGACTAATTTCAACCATTTGACCATAAATTGGTAAATTTTTTAACTCTAAGATTTGGGATTTTTCAATTTTGTTAGTTTGTCATTCAATTAGATGGTAATTAGAGTTAAATTTGTCAAGTATAAGTATTGTAGATGTTTAATTTAGTATGAATAAATATATTGGATCAATTTTGAAATGAGTTAAAATTAGGGTTTTAGAATTAAGGATTCTTAATTTTAGGTAAATTTGTATTATACTTTATGAAACTTAATGTATATTAATATATATGAATAAGCTAATTAAATCATCAATTTCATCTTATTTGATAGAATTTGAATTTTTCCTAATTTTATAAATATAGAAATTGTGGAATTTTCAATTTTAGGATAACTTATAATATGTTTTTATGAAATAGAATGTATATTCATCTAATTGGATGTATGAATGAGCTAATTGAATCATCAATTTCATTTGATTTGATAAATTTTGAATTTTCCCTAATTTAGGTGAAATTGTAAAATTGTGAAAATTTAATTTCAGGTGCAATTAGTTTATTTTTCTTAATGTCATAATCCGTTCCATTGATTTTGATAGGTAAATGGAGGGTAGTTTAACATCAAGATCTACTAGTGATACTTCAATCCCTTTTTGGGAGATTTGACGATTTTCCATGAGTTTGCAATACTCGAGTTACCAGTTCTAGATTGAGAAGCTAGATTATATTTAATTATTATGACAAAACTTTAAAAGGTGGTGGAATTAGAAGATTACAGAGGCATTTGGCTAGAATAAAGGGCAACATGGAGCCTTATAAGAAGATTCCTCATAATGTGAAGTGACAAGTAAAGACTTTAATAAAAGACTATTTAAAAAAGAAAGATAGAAGAGGCAGAGTGAGTTTCAGTATTAGTAGTATGAGTTCATTTTTTTGAAGTAGTGGCATTGATGTTAGTTAAGATGATGTTGATGGATCTGATGTTAGAGCCTCTTCTATCCTTTCTACCCAATAAGAAGAGAGTGGTTTAGGCAGCAATAAGGTTAGATAGATAAGAAGGAGGTCACATGCTATGTTTTTTAATCTAAGAACAACTTAAGGAGCTCAACCTTTTATTCGTGTCACTATGCAGACAAAAGGATCAGGTGATCAAGTAGATATAACTATGACTAGATACTGGTATGATGCAATTCTATCATTCAATGTTGCTTAATCACATTATTTTAGCCTATAATAGATGTCATTACCTTTTATGATCCAAGATATAAGGCACCTTCAATGCATAATTATAGAGGTAAACTTCTTGCCAAGTCTATTATTGAGAAGAGACAGTATTTGGAAGAGAAAAAGATGACTTGGCCTCATTATGGATGTTCAATCATATTTGATGGTTAAACTAGTAAGAATCAGAAAACTGCCATCAATTTCGTAGTTTATTATGCCAGAGGGACCATTTTTTTAAGTCAGTTGATACATCTAGTATGATTAGGAATGCTGATTATTTATTTCATCTTTTTGATGAAGTTGTTAATTAAGTTGTGCTTGAGTACATTGTTCAGCTCATCATTAAGAATGATGAAGCTTACAAATTAGCTGGTAGGAGGCTACAAAGTACATTGAACTATTTCTAGACTTCATATGCTACTTATTATATTGACTTGATATTGGAAGATTTCAAAGATAATGGATAGTTTATTGTGATAAAGGAGATTATGTAAAAGGAAAAAAAAAAGGTAATAGGATTTATTTATGATCATTTATGTGTGTTGAACTTGATGATGAGGGAATATACAAGTGGGATGAACTTATGCTGTCCTATAATTACCAGATTTTCCAATTACTTTCTAACACCATAAAGTCTTCTAGTGATTAAGAAGGAATTGTGCTAGATGTTTACAAGTGATAGGTGGCTAACTTCTTAGTATGTTAGGTCTAATGTTGGATTGGAGGATGCTTCCGTTATTATAGAGTACAATTAATGATGATAATCCTATTTCTTTGCATCATATTTAGTTAATTAGGTATCTAAGGAGCCAAGTCTTCTAGATGTGAGCGACTTGTAGGAAGATGTTAATGTCATTGGGAAAATGTTGATATGAAATTTGTTGGGATGACATTGGATAAGGGTGGAGACTATGTTCCTCTTCCTAATGAGGGTTTTGTAATTAATGATGGGTAGATCTAGCTTGAATTTAGCAATTAGCAAGTTGGACAATACAGATTTATATTTTTTTCAAGTTATTCTCCTCTTTTTATGTGTTTGATGCATTAAATTATATTTTATATATGATAACTCTTAAAATTTTAAGGCTTCAATTATACTTTATGGAGTTCCTATGCTAAAAATTGATATTGGTTATGGTATTTTTACTTTATATATTGTATGATATTTAGATACAGCTGATTATAGTTTCATAATTGGAGGTTATTATTTGATGATACTCTAATTTTTTGATATTCCATAATGTGTATCTATGTTTTTGTTATTTTTGTGATATTAATTCATGTTTATATTTATTTAAAAAATAGATAAAAATTAATATTAATATGAATGAAGAATATAGTTGTTTAGTGTATATTGTTATTATTTTATGATATTTTGGTGTGTCGACCTTAAGTAATGATGGTTTGATGGTTATTATTTTGTTTATATTAATTTAAGTTATAATTTACTTAAAAAATATGTGAAAATTAATATTAACGGGTATAAGTATTATATAGAAATTGTATTAATGGAATGTTTGTGACAGTTTGAAATAATGATCACAGAAGGATCTATAATATATGCATGGACCATTTTAAAAATTTTATAAAATTTAGGAACCAATATATAATTTTAAAAAATTGATTCGCACTGGTATCGGTATTAACTAGTACTGGGGCAAACCAATACCAGTATAATATCAATTTTTAAAACTATGCTTTATAGCTAGTTTATACAAACGTGATGTTAATTCTTTTTATTGAAAATTAAAATTATATTATATTGATTAGTTTTTAATATTATAATTTGTATTTAATATAAAAATAATATTAATTTTTTATTGTGTTTATTATATACATATTATTGTTAATTTATAAACTTTATTTTTATATAAAATTAAAAGTAAAATTGATTAATTTTTTTTGTTAGTTACTTAACTAAAATAATTTATAAATAATGAATATGTAATATTAATTTGTTTCACTAGCAATTAATGCTATATTAATTTATCATATTTTATTAATACATAGAAGTATAATAATTTAACATAATAGTAAACTAAATATTTTGTTAAATTTTTTTTGTTGTTTCTTAATATTACTAAATAAGATGATTAATTTCTTATTTTATCAATAATTTATTTTCAATAAGTAATTAATAAAAACATGATTGATATATTTTAAAAGGTAAATTTTTTGTCTCTATTAAGATTTAAATCCTAGTAAAGGAGCATATCATGTACATCCTCTCTCAAGGAGTCACAAGGTTATTGGTTCATATGGTTGATTTTTTAATAAACAAAATTACAAAATTTTTATGATTTTACTAATTTGTCATACTTACATGTTATTAATTATATTATAATTTTCAAAAATATATTAAATAGCATAATAATTTTTTAAAAATCAAAATGGCATTAGCCCAAAAAGAAATAAATCAGGAGATATAAGAGCAAAACATGAGAAGGACAATGAAAACAACCCAAAAAAGGGCAAAAGCACTAAGATTCAAAGGCTAAAGAAAGGAAAAAGAAAAAATTAACAACAAGCAATGAACCACCCAATAGCCAGCAACTAAGAGGCAACTAGAGAATCTACTAAAAAACTAAAGGGACGGAGGTATCAGCACTATAACAAAGACAGCCAGAAGACATTGCAGGAAGGAGCCACCATCAATTTAGAGGGAGCATCATAGTTTGAGGTTTGTAGTACAAAACATAGAGGAGAACATAAATCAATCAGCTAGCCACCATCTAAGCTTCAGCATATCACTACAAGAGGCTTGAAGTTTATGAGCGAAGAGATACATGTTAATTTATGCTTTTGCATCCAATCTATTGGTTGTATACACATGTATAACATAGTAATTCTAATCAACAAAAAGGCATTCTTTATCTTTGTGTGTTTTTTAAATTATTTAATAATTGATCATAAAGATAAAATCCCTGGAATAATTACTATGTAGTTGGAAATTATAATGAGATTATAATTGTGAGATTCAAATTGCAATTTTATATTATTCATAAAATGTTCCTAGTCGTAGTTTCACTAAGACGGGGTATTAATGAAATGATTGGACTAGTACACGTTATGTTTCTTTCTTACAAAGAAAGTGATCGATCTCATAAATTAAAGTGCGGAGGTATTTAAACAAATACATGAGTGCTTATTAGAGAATAAGTTCACTAAACGAATCCCATCTTAAGGATCCCAAAGGGAACATTACTTGTGTGTCTGTGGATTCTTTCAAGCATAATGGTTGTATGATTAATCCTTGGACTTGAGATTACCAAAGTTATCTCATATAAGAATTACTATGTGTTGATGCTATTTATGTTTTGATTTATAAAGTAGGTCAATCGATAGTACTTAGATATAGTATGAACTATATGGAGATAGTTGTGTGAATCTATACAAGATTCGTCACTCTAAAGTGATTAGAGAGAATGTTCTGTTGTTGTTGATTAGTGATGATTTGGAAATTCTCTGAGTAAAGTGAATTGAAATTTGAAAAGTAGTTTTTAAACATCAATTACAAATCATTTATTAATTAGTAAAAACGAACATAATTGGATTATATAAAGTACACATTGATTCCGTACTCTAAATCTAATTAGAACATTATATGACGAAAGAATCAAATTATACACTATAATCATGCATGGACAGGTTCGTCAAACCACTTTGACATTTTTAATAGTTTGGAGGTCATGATATGCTACAAGATGTCAATTGTGATCTATAATAATAAATTATTTAATTAGAGAATTAAAGTTAAATTAAAAGGAGTTTTAATTTATCTAATTTTAATTATGAATTAGAACTAGAATTTATGATGATTGCCAATTTATTAAGAACCTAATGGGTCACACATAGAGGTTTATTGGAAGAGAGTAAACCTAATGAGTAAAAATTAATTAAGTTAGACTTAATTGTAAAGTTTATGAAATTTTACGGTCAAATATAAGATATTTGATTCAGTTAAAATTAAATTATGATTATAATTAGAGTTAAAGTTAGACTTTATTTATAATTTGTAATTAATTTTAATTTAAAAGTAGGAGAAATATAATTTTTTCGCTATATAAGGACGGCAACCTTAGAGTTGCTACTACAACTCGCCTTCATCCCAAAAAGATTTGAGTTCTCTTCCATCAACTCGTGGATACTGTTAGAGGCTAGGTGCATGAATAGTTGTGGTTTGGATACGAGAAGAATTCTGTTACGAAAGGAAAGCATTAATTCATGTTTGTTCGAAACCTTTAATTTATCATTTTTTAGTTCAAGTTAAATTTTTGTTAAACAGATCTTATTGGAAATCTTTAATATTATGTTATGCTATCAATTAGATCGATACAAATTTCCCAGCAATACAGTTTAGTGTAGTTAAAAATCTCATGAAAGGGAGTCTCAATTGGAGGTATGTCCATCCTGGAATATTAGCATATTCCATTGCTTCCAAAGGAAATGTACTGTGGTTGCCAAAGCTAGCTTACAAACCACTTTATCATTCTTAAACATAGAGCTTTGATGCAGGATCCAATTAGCAATGACATTAATTTATTTTATTAATAACTAATTAATATTATTTATTATATTCTATTAATATCAAATAACATTTCTATTCATTTTATATGAGATTAAGTCATATATTTTTATTAAAACTTTATTCATTAAATGGTAGTATAACTAAATAGGATGATTAATTTTGCAATTTATTATAATTTATGTTTCAAATATAAAAAATTCATTGTTTATTTTTTACTATTAATAGGTAATCATTGAAAATTTTACTTATCATCTTTAGCATTATACTAAGTATTATTGTAAATTAAAATTTTTTACATTGGCTTATTAGACTTTTTTAATAATAAAACTCGTAATTAATTAAATAATAAGAGTGCTGCTCACAAGGAGGTACAACAGAGACATCGTTAAAATAACAATTTTTCCCTAGCCTAGTAAGAAACCCTCTTGCCTTTCATGAAGGAAATCAAATCTAGTAACAACCTAATATCCCATGCCCTGTTTAGTCAAACAGTATTAAGCTCATATGTGTAGTTTTGCAAGCATAACTATAGGGTGATTCTAGGTGTATGTCTTGAGCAATGGTTCTTATCATATTAGTTTATTAAACCCAAAATTAATATTAAATAATTATTACAATTCATATTTCTCAAATATATAAAATAATTATTTATAAATAACATAATTATTCCTACATATTTATAATTTATTGTAAAATATTTAATAAAAATTTGTATTTTTATATAATAACATAAATTTTGTTAT
>JAOXYD010085306.1:0-12191 GCA_028565735.1 Pinacopodium congolense
TAACTCCTTTGGCTAGAAAGAAATGGCTAGGCATCCATTTGATAAAGTTTAAAACCCATATAAGAATCAAAAGTAAGTAAAAGTTTAATAGCTTCTAATCTTTCTATGGGTGCAAAGGCATCTTTATAATCAATTCCCTCTTTTTAGTTATACCCCTTTGTCACCAATCATGCTTTATTTCTCACAATATTTCCATCTTTATCAAACTTATTTCTAAAGACTCATCTAGTACCAATAATTTGATGATCATTAGGCATAGGTACTAAGGTCCACACTTTGTTTCTCTTAAATTGATTTAATTTCTTCATTCATGGCTAAAATCTAACTCTCATCATTTAAAACTTCATCTATAGTCTTAGGTTCATTATTGGATATAAAAGGCATATGATATAAATCTATAAAATTTTATCTAGTTACTACACCTCTTTTTACTTCACCTATAATTTAGTTAGAGGAATGGTCTTTCTTAAATCTCCATTCTCTTGGTAAGACCTCATCTCTCCTAACCTCTTCTTTTGGTTCAACAATAGGCTCACTAGGTGAAGGTTAAATTTTTAAAATGCCTTCCTTAGGCTCTTCCATACCTAAATTCTCCAATTCTTTGGTTAAAATTATATCACCAATATCTTCTTAGCACCAAAAGGATTAGATTCATTAAATAAAACAGTCATTGATTTATCAATCATCATGGTTCTTTTATTAAACACTCTATAAGTTCTATTAGTAAAGGAATAACTAAGAAAAAATACCTTCTTCTGATTTTGCATCAAATATGCATAAATTATCTCTAGTATTCATAATAAAAAATTTACAACTAAACAATTTGAAATAATTAACCTTTGGTTTCTTCCCATACTAAACTTTATATGACATTTTATCCATATAAGGCGTTATATAGACCTTATTGAATACATGATATACATATACAATGGCTTCCGCTAAAAAAACATTTAGGAACGCCATACTCATTAAACATGATTCTAGCCATTTCTTATAAAGTTCTATTTTTTTTTTCAACAATTTCATTTTGTTTAGGGGTTTCTAGGAGTTGACAAGTTATGAAAATTGTCATTTTCTTCGCAATATGCATCAAACATAAATTCTCTACTATGATCACTTTTAATTGGAGTAATCATTAGCCTTTTTTTCAATTGAATTCTTTTTGAAAATTTAACAAAAGATCTAAAACTTTTTATTTTTACTTACTAAAAACATAACCCATGTAAATCTAATATAGTCATCAACAATTACATAAGTATATAATTTATCACCTAAACTTGTGATTCTAAATGGTCCAAAAAAATCCATATGCAGTAGTTTTAAAGGTCTAGAAGTTGTTGCCACATATTTCTTCATGAATGATGTTTTGGTTTACTTTCTCATTTGACATGCATCTCAAATCTTGTATTTTTTATAATTCATCATATGAAGGCCATTCACTAGCTCCTTATTGTAAAGATTTGAAATATGCTCCATAATAGCATGACCTAGTCTCCTATGCCACATCTATGCATCCTCATTTATAGACATTAGACCCTCAATATCTTAGTTAGAGAGATAATCTAAATTAATAGTATAAATATTTTCTACTCTCTTACCAACAAGATAATGCTATTTTCCTTCACTTTAGAAACTATGCAAGATTTATCTTCAAAAGAAACTTTAAAATCTTTATCACAAAATTAACTCATGCTTAACAAATTGTGTTTCAAACCTTCTACCAAAAGCACATTATCAATGAAAGTATTATGCTTGCCAATTTTTCTAATATCAATTATCTTATCCTTGGAATTGTCTTTATATGCGACATATCCACCATCTTTGTCTTTTATGGAAACAAATTGAAAAGCATTTCTTGTCATATGCCTAGAGTATCCATCATCTATATACCATGTGTTTCTCTTGAAATCCTAGAAAATAAAGAAAATCATTTCACTTTAGGTATCTATATTAATTTGGGTCCTTGGGGGTTAGATACCTTTCTAGATCATAAAACCTTTGAAAGACTATAAAACCTAGATAATTTATCAAAACAAAACTTTTCTAAATGACTAAACTTTTCACAATAATCACAAACATATGTAACTTTATGAAAATATAGGTTTGATCTAAAGTTGTTCCCATATGTAAATTTTGATGTGCTATTTCCAAATTTTCTTTTTTGTTGAAATCTTAGCCTATAATGAGTGTAAGAAAATTTTCTTGATCCATGAGCATGCATAAAATAAACATGCGAGTATGTAGACCAAATATGCATTGATTCTGGCCTATATGCATTATATGATGATTTCGCATTGTAAAGAAACTATGCCTTTTATTATATGTTTACACATTTCTCTTAGATGTGGATCTTGAAGTATACATAAAAGTATGATGAATGTTTCTAGATTAAGTTTTAGAAGATGATATACCATTATCAAAAGATGACTTAGAAACATACTCTTCATCCAAACTTTTTCCCTTTATAAAAATAGTTTTGGCATTAGATGTTCCACTCCCTTGAGTGAAACCTAAGCCACATTTATCATTTGAAGCTTTTTGAGTGCATAGCATGTTATCTAACTTTTCTTTTTACCTTTGTAAACTTTTCTAATGATTCTTTAAGACATTTGACCTCATTATTTAAGGAATCATTTTAATCCATCATCTTCTTTCTAACATCATCAAATTCTATACTTTTATATTCTAAGGCATGCAATTCATTCTTTAACTTCTCATTCTTTAATTTAAAATCATCCATTAATTTCATGCGTTCCTTATGTTTAGAGGATAATTGCCTCCTTCTCATGGTAACACGTTCTAAACATCTAAATAATTCATCATAGATTAAGCTAACATCCACAACAATATTCTCATTCTCATCATCATTCGAATGGGGAGAAGATAGTATCTCATCAACTAAGGCCATGAGACAAAACTTTATGCTCTCATTTTTAGATTTATCTTTATCTTCTTCACTTTTGGTCTCCCATACAACCTTCAATACTTTCTTTCCTTTCTTATCCTTCTTCTCTCTTCTTTCTTTCTTACTATGTTTGTCATCCTTCTTATTCTCTTTGAGAAGTGGACAATGACTCCTCAAATATCCCGATTTCCTACATTTAAAGAAAACAACATTAGTAGGCTTTTTTTCTTATAATTATGCATACCTTAATCTCTTTTCTTAGAGTGAGCTTTCTTCTTCAAGAGTTTGTTGAACTTTTTGGTGAGGATAACTATCTCATGATTACTATCTTTTGAAGAGTTTTGTTCTTCACTAAACTTATCTTTCTTGGCTTTGAATGTCAAGTTCTTCCTTCTTGATGAAGCTTCCTCTTCCCTTACTTTTTACTTATTCATCAACATCTCATATTTAAGCGATGAACCTATCAATTCTTTCAAAAGAAAAATGTTAAGATCTTTTACCTCTTGAATGGTTGTTATATTTGCCTACCATTAATTTGGAAAAGACTTCAAAATCTTTCTAATAGGTTTAACATTTGAATATGCTCTTCCTAGACCCTTTAATGCAGTGATGATGTCATTAAATCTAGTATACATGTTGAAAATACTTTCATTATGATGCATTCTAAACAATTCATATTGATGGATAAATATGGACATCTTACTCTCTTTTACTTAATTGATACCTTTATGAGTGACCTCTAAAATATACCAGATTTCTCTAGCCGTTTAACATATGAAAACTCTATTGAACTCACTTCTACTTAATGCACACAAAAAAATATGAATGATCTTATAGTTTAATGAAAGCAATCTTTCATCATCTTGGTTCCACTCTTCCTTCACCGTAGGAATTCTTTGACCATCTTCTAACTTAGTGAGAATGTACGGTCCTTCATTCACCATATCTGACAATTTAATATTTTTGGCTTGAAGGAAAAACTTCATCCTAGTTTTTTAATATAAGTATTAATTTCCATCAAATAAGGGAGGCCTACTAACATTTTGACCCTTATAACTAAATGAACTACCAAAATGTGTCATGATAGATGCTTACTCACAATTTTATTATAAATAAATACAAATATGAGACCTAGGCTCTGATAATAATTGTAAACTCCAAAGGAACTCAAAAGAAGTATGAATTGAGTGATTAAAACTTTTTTCAAACAATTAAACTGGCCACCTAAAAAAAGTTAAATTAAATGCAATAACTAAACTAAGATTTGACCTAGAATTATATGGAAATGCTAATACCAAAAGATATCAATTAAAAAAAATGGACAAACTACACAATTAAGCAATAAATAAAGGGATAAGGGAGAGAAGGAATACCAAAACTTATAGTGGCTCAGCAATCCCTAACAATTGCCTAATACACTCTCCAACTACTTGTTGGAAAATTTAACTAACTAATCAACATAAGTATAATCTTCTTCTAGGATGAAGAGTAACCCTTACAAGATACAATCTTTCTTATTGAAGGTGAATAGTAACATTTTGACAATCTTTATATGGCAAAGAGGAGCCTTTAATAACAATAAATAATCAAACAATTCAAAAAGTTCAATAATCCCCCTTTACAAGTAACTAAACATACCCAAAAAGGTGTTTCACTTAAATTAAAATTAAAATAACAACTCTAAGAATTTAATAAATGATATGATGCAACTAAGATGCATTTGAATGCTCAACCAAATTTTATGTGGTAGATTATAATCACAAGGCACTTAAATGTATGATTAAAATTAAAGAAACAATGCTAAACACCAAATATAGACAACTTTAATGAACGAGAATATAGTAGTTTCCAAACAAATAAGTAATCCTCTAAAAATTCAGTTATATAACTAATGAAACCCTTGAAGACTTAAAAAAATCAAACACATAAATTTGGAAACATTTGGATTAAAGTGCCTAAATATATGAATGAATAATAGAACATGCAAAACTAGATAACTATAGTGTTTATGACTTTGTGAACTTGAATATGCCAATATGAACACTTAATGATGCACAAGATTGGTAAAAGAAACTCTTAAACACTCAGAAAAACTAAATATAATAGATTTAAGCACTTAGAAACTAATTTAGATGATGAAAAATCAGATGGAATCAAGAACAATAATAACAGTGACATTTTTTTATACATGTGCAAACTTAAGCTTGACAATGATGAAATAGGTTAGTGGAGTGTACATGGTCAAAATTTTCTTTATAAGGAAGCCTCAATTCTTCACCTAATTCTTTGGCATACTGCACTCTAAAGTGTTGCGAAGCTTATGCTTCTCTGAGTCCACACATCTCGCAATGACATTTAGAAGGACTATAAGAGGGGAAAGGGAAGGTCAAAGTGGACGAGTGTCTGAACTTTTGTCTAAATGTGACTTCCACAAGATTGAAATTTTTAGACCTTATTCCTATTCAATTACTCTAGTTCTAATCTAAGATGGTGTTGTGTTAATATGTTGTACTCCTTGGGGTTTTATTTAATCTTGGTGATTGAAAGGGGTGTGATTGATGGTTTACAGCTTGTTTGACTTGGTATGAGAGTTAAAGGCCATGTTTCCTCTTTTGAATATTTTTGTTGCTGTGTCCTTGGTTGGGATTTCATCTCCCCTTTTTCTTTTTTCTTTCTGTTGTTAGACCTTTGTACAATTTGGTTTCCATTAATTTATTCTGCTATTTTATCAAAAAATGATTATGTTATGGAGAATTAGAAAAGGAGAATTTATCTAATTAGGAGAATTATGAAAAATAAAGAATTGATTCAAGATCAATTCACGTTACCATATGTTGAAATTTTACCTATTATGCCTGATTCGAATGAGAATAATTAGGATGTTCATGAATTTGTTTCTAATGAATACCAATTATGGTATATTCCTAAATGTTGAATTGAGCTTTAAGGGAAAATTCACATGATTATCTTACAAGAAGAAGATGAGTTGAGAAATGTAATTGAGGCTTTTTTTTGTCCCTAATAAAGAAAAATGGATGAAAGAAATGAAAGAAGAGATAGCATCCTTAAACTCAAATCAAGTATGAGACTTAGTTGATTTCCTTAAAAGGTAAAATTTATTTGAAACAAATGAGTTTTCAAAGTAAAATGAAAAGTTGATGGTAGTATCAAAAGCTATAAAGCACACCTTATAGTTAAAGGATATATATAAATAAAAGGAATAAATTGTAAAGAAACTTCTTCATTTGTTGTGATGTTGATGGGCATTATGTATACTCAATATTAATTCTTATTCTAAGTTTTAAATTAGCACAACTACTTTTATACTATCTGCAATTATAGGCAAGTTTACTTATCATTTATTATAATACTTAGGTGAGTTAAATGTCGATTTCACAAAGAATATTGATAAGTACTAATATGAATGTTAAGTTATTAATTAGTCTATCAAATTGACTTTTTAAAATCAATTACCAAAATAAGTTAGCCTAAACTATTAAATCAATGAATTGATATAAGGAATTTAAGAAAAAAAGACTTGATCCAAAGAGGCCTAATAATGCCAAAATAAATCCATATCTTAACTATATTGAGACAATTTGATCATTCAATTCAACATAATCTTTAGTTGCTCTTAATAAATAATATCAAGTTAAGATACAAAGAAAAAATGAAGTAAAGCTAGATGAAACCAAAGTAGAGATTCAGAGTGTTCATGAAAGTGAAAACTCTCTTCATGACTTCTTACGCCTAGTCCAATAACCTAAGTTTCTTTAACACGTTGAAACACCAACACAATCAAATAATAAATGCAAAGAATCAACGAATACAAATAGAAGAAACCAAAGTAGAGAAAGGAAATGCTTATAAGAATGGCAACACTTTCTCTAAGTCTTCTTACTTTTAGATACCAATCCAAGCTCCCTTGATGACCTTAAAGCTCCTTGCCAATGAATCTGCTTATCTCTAACTCTTGGCTATCATAACATTGATTGAAAGTTGTATTGAGCGAAGGAGGTTGGAAAAATATATCAAAAAATGCTAAATTAAGCATCTTAAAAACTTCCTAAATTGGTTTTGTAATGTTTCCTAAATAGTCTTAGTGTCTTCTTAGGTTAGGAAACCCTAGCATAAAGAGTTAGAAGATAAATTTTGGTGATATGCTTCAAAACCTTTATTTTTACCGCAATATCGAACCACAATGGCACCTGTCATATGAAACACAACGTCACCATTTTTTTAATGTGTAATGCGTATGTCCTCATGCTTGCACCACAACAGTGAGAAATGAAAGCACAACGACACCATTGTTGAGGCATGTTGTGCTTGTGGAAAATTTCCCCATCTTTGTTTCTTTTTGTATTTATTTCTTTGATGCATCATGTACCTAAACTTCATAAAACTAAGTTATTAGGAATCTAATTGATCAAATAATATGTAAAATTAATTGACAAATACATTAAAAAAACTTATTTATTTTACACATTATTAAAAGTTTGCTTCATTCCATCTTATTTTGGCTATAGTAGCCAATATAGACTTTAAATTACATTAAATAAATGTAAAGACTATTATTCTAAATAGAGAATTAAAAGAAGAAAATTATATGGAACAACCTATAAATTTCATTAAGATTGGCTAATAATATAAAGTACATCAATTATTAAAATTGATTTATAATCTGAAACAGTCTTCAAGAGAATGATATATTCATTCTATAATGTAATCATTTCGTATTGTTTTAACATGATTAATTGGGGTTGTTGCAAGTACATTAAAATATTCAAAGATAAAGTTGTGATTCTATCTTTGTATGTGAATGAAATTTTAATTGCTTATGATGACTAGGCATTCCTTTATCAAATCCAAGAATGATTATCATCCGAATTTAAGATGAAAGATATAGGAGAAATTATATACATTCTTAGAGTTAAAACTTCAAGAGATTGTTCAAAGAGATTATTATCACTTTTTGAAACAACATATATTAAAAAAGATACTTTTTGGTGTGATGCCTTTGTTAATAGCCATTTATGTATTTAATCGAGTGCCCAGGAAATCAATTATATATGCCCTATATAAGTTATAGATGGGTAGAAAGCTTTACATAAAAAAAAGTAAGGCATTAGAATTGTACTACTTATGTTCATGATTTCTCTCGTAAATATGGAAAAATAAGTCGTAAAGGGAAGAAAAGTATCTTCTATTGGATATTTTAAACAATTAAAAGCATATGTATTCATAAATGAATAAGGTAATGAAGAATAATTGAATTTGAATAACGAGATATCACATTTATAGAGAATGATTTTCTAAGGTAGGATAAAATCGGTAAAGACCTATTATTATATAAGACATTAAAGAAAAATGATTATGTTATAAAGAATCACAAAGGAGAATTTATTCGAGTAGAAGTAATATGAAAAATTATTGAACCAAGGGTTGGTTCCACCTTTGTTTTGATGATGATAAAGCATTTTTACTAATGTGTTTGTATAACTTTTTATATTTGTAAGATAGGTTTGATACGAACAAGTTATAGAGTATTTGGTGAAGACTTGAAGTGGATATATGTTGAGCCTTAATGGTATATAAAGTTTATAAAGTATGTTGAAGATGTATGAAGACCTAAGTTGATAAGAAAGAGAAGCGTTGAAGTTAATTTTGAAGATGGAAGATAAAAGATCAAGTTCAAAAGTAGAATTTGATAGGTAACTATAAGTGAATATTTATGTAAGTCTTCTCTTTAGTCCTACCATATGTTGAAAGGGCTTATCCATTCATATTACATTCATATTTAGTATTTGCATATAGGATGCATAATTAAGAGGTGTTACATGTGTTTGTTGTATGTGAAAATCTTCTTGATGGATAAATGAATGCATGTATAGTATCGTATGAATATGTATGATGATTAATTTGGTAAAGGTTTGAATAAATGAATAAATTGATGTGATTGATAATTTTGTAATTTGGTTAATTTTGTACAACTTAAGAGGTAAGCCATGTATGTTGCGTGAAATTGTAATTTGGATAAAGATTACTTAAATTTGAGTGTTAAATTGATTTGGTAATGTTAAGTTTGTAAAATTTGTGATATGATAGTTTTGGTATTGACTGGTTAAGATGGGAATTTGATTGTGTTTTATTTGTTTTGGATCGAGTTGGTCTGGAGAGAGGTCGGTTAACCGAATAACATATATCAGTCTACCGAATGTTGAATAAAGGCATATCGGTCGACCAAATGATATGAATCGATCGACCGAACTTGATGAAAATGCAACAGTAACTTAGCAACAGTCAAATTTTGTAACGGTAATATTAATAATGAAAATGAACATTGGACAAGGGTAATGTAATGGGAATATTGTAGTTTTGGGGGATAAATATGTGTTATTGGTGTGGTTTTTTTATACGAGAAACATTGTGGAAATTTTATACAACTATCTTGAACGTTTTTATGAAGTTGTGTTAGTTTTGTGTCACTCCTTTTTAAATCTTGTGTGAGCCCCTAGACACTTTAATGAGTCAATAGAGTGACATTTTGAAAGGATGCTTTTGTGGGATTGGAAAATTAAGAGTGATGTTGTTATAAGATTATTCTTGAGCTGTGAAAAAGAAGGTTATTTTTAAGTCATATTAAGTATAAGGTTATGATGTTATCCTTTAACCTTAGAAAAAAGAGTGATAGGTTATTCCTTAGTCTTGAAACAGAGAGTTAGATGTTATCTTTAAACTTTGAAAAAGGATTATATTATCTAATATTGTACTCGTTTTGATTGCAATAGTGCAAAAATCTCAATAATAATGTTAAGGACTTAACGTAGGGGCAAGTGAATAGCTTTGAACTAGAATAAATCGTGAAGTGTCCTTCTTCCCTCTCTCTTTACTTTTATGTATTTATTTTTATTGTCAATTTTATTGTTATTATTTAATTCAATAAATTATAATTGTTATTTTGCTTCTGCGTTTAAATAATTGGTAAAAGATTAGGTTGAATAATTTAAAAGAAATTTTAATACCTATTTCACCCCTATCTTAAGTTCTATATAGGCCTAAAAATTAGTATTAGAGCTTAGGTCTCACATTAGTTTAATTATAATAAATTATTAAGTAAAGATTATAGCACTCAGTTTAGATGCACCTCCCTTATTTAATAAAAATAATTTTAAAGAGTGAAAAATTAAAATGAAAATTTATTTTTCAAACCTAGGAGAAAATTTTTGAAAAATCATAAAAAAAGGTTCATATACTCTCTTAAAGCCCATAGATAACATGACATTCAAAGAAGTATTAAAATTGGATGAAATCAAAAGTAAGCTTATTTCGTTTTGTTGAATCAAGGTGGTTCTAATCATGTGTTTTGATGATGACAAAACATTATTCTTACTAATGTCTAAGCCTTTGATGTTTATAAGATAGGTTGATGTGTAAAGTGTAAGAGCATATATGTGGACCTAAGGTAGAAGAACCATCTTAAAGATAATGAAGAGCTCAAACATTAGATGATCAAGAGCTTAAAGATCAAAGATCAAATGATAAAGTTCAAGTATTGAACAAGCTTGAAGATCAAGAGAAGTTTAAAGATCAAGTAGTATAGGAAGAGTTTAGGAAAAAGGTTTAAAGTGTAAGTTTCCTAAACTTAATCTTAATCAATGCTTGAAAAGGGCTCTCACATTTGCATATAGACATATAGGAGTTGAATTGTGGTTTTAATGATTAACTTGATTTGCTTATGGCCTTAGTATATTCGAAATTGAATTAGGTGACATATAGGCTAATTGTTAATGAGTTTGTGCAACATAAATTGTTTTAATGTGTTTATGTATGTTTGAATGTGTTTGAACATCTTTTTGGAATGAATTTAGGTTTAACTATGAATTAAGATTTGATTGAAAAGGCTTTCAAGTTGGTTAAAATGAAACGTTTTCATAATCAAGGCAATTCTTATGTTTTAAATTGATTGAATTGTTTTGTTTATTTAATCAGCCTTGAATTATGCTTTAAAACTTATTTAAAGTCTTGTTTAATGTTAGGAATTTGTTTGGAAAGTTTGGGAGTCAGTCTGGAGTATTTTTCATGTTTTTCTGGACATAAAATGGGGGGCTGTTTATCTTTAAAAGGCGGGCTTCAAGGGTGTCATTATACCCTGTTTTCCAGAAGCCATCAATGGTAAGATGTTCTTGGAACAACGGCACCATTGATCAGCCCAGAGGGTGCCGTTAAAGGGTTAGACTCTAACGACTAGTTTCCCGTTCCGGACTTAACAACTTTTTAACCTCCCAAACGGCTAGTTTTTGTTCCTAATGACTCCAAACCTCTCCCAACACCATATATATGCTTCCTAAACATTTCTAATAAGTTTAGAAATCCTAGAAATAACATTACAAGATCAAATCTCCCAAATTATCAAAGCTTTCTTTATTTTCTGTATAGCCTTTATTCAATTCATATTTTGAAGTTTTAAATCAGTTTCTTGTGCTGTAAATTTTGTGTTTATAGTTTTTTTAGGTATATAAGAACTCAGAAAGCTTTCAATTGATTTTTTAATCCATTATTTTGATTCTTTTGAGCTTTAAAAGATCAACATACCAAAATTGTCTCTGTTTTGGTTAAACATTTTTAAACTTTCTGTATTCTTCAATTTTCAGCTTGCAAAACCATTTTTATTGATTAAAATTATCATACACATTTTGCTTAAGGTCTCAAGAGTGCATAGGATCTTTTACTTCAATTTTTTAGGCACTCAAATCGTGTGTTTGAGATCAAAGAACATAGACTGCTCAAAACTGTCTAAATTGACGTGTTTTCTATATAGCACTTTTGAACATTTTGATTTTGAGTTTTAATCAGTTTCTGGGTGCATAAATTTATTTTTTTCAATTAGCCTAAGTCTTAGGAGTGTGCCAATATTTTTTTTTCAATTTTTAAATGATTATATTGTTTGTTTGAGCTTAATCTTTGCAAGTTGCTCAAAGTTGTCCAGGTTTGAGCATTCTAGCTTTGTGCATGATTTTGATCATTCAATTGATGTGTTAAAATTGTATTTATTGCTACGATTTGTTGTTCACATATAGGATGATATTGCATTAGGTTTGTTACATTTAATTTACATCATTTCATTGATTAAATTCGTGTGTTTATAGACTAGAACTTTGAGATTGCATATATATTTGGCAGCTTGTGTTCATATAGGTTGAATCTGCTTGTTGAATGCATTAATAACATTTCAGTGTTTCAATTTGATTATTTATGATCTATTGAAGTGTTATAAGGCTAGTGATAA
>JAOXYD010085317.1:0-12191 GCA_028565735.1 Pinacopodium congolense
AAAAATCAATCAAAAATCGTTTTCAAGTGTTTAAGCCAAAGTGTCACCTTTTTAGCCCTTTTCTAAATTTTAATCAATTTTAATTGGATTTTCCTAAATAATTGTAATCCAATCAACCTATTAGTTAAGTATACAATTCCCTGTGGATTCGACACTCGAAGCTTAATTTTTACTCCGCTTTATTACTTTTGCGATAGGTGCACTTGCCTGATAAGTACGTTTGTCAAAGTAAAAATCATTTTGAATGTCCGTTAATTTTTAAGTCACCTAACCAACACAACAGTAGCTAAAGTGTTTTTAGAATTTGTTGTTTGAACTATTTGTGAACTATGGTTATTGATATGTTATAAATGTTTATGTTATTTATTGAGCTTAAAACCTTACAATAAATCAAGAGAGTGAACTGGATCGTCTGTGTTAAATGTACAATAAGAGTTGGCTTTTAATATACCTATAGATGAAAAGTTATTGATTTATTAGGAAGAGATTTCAATAGATTGATACATTATCTTTAAGATCGCTTCACATCCGGTTGAATTATTAGGAAAAGCTTTGCACATCAAGAGATCCCAAAGTTAATCCTAATTTATTTAACTAGTGACATTTATTACACATTGAGAGAGGATAGCTAAAATATTATAAAATCTTATGCCAAGCATAAATTGAATCAATCAAACTAGAGGGAAAGAAATAGGGATAACGACAAGTCCTATTCTTTAATATTGATTTCTCTAAGTTTTAGTTTACAATTTTGACATTGGTTGTGTTGTTTGCTTTTACCTTTATTTTGTTTTCTTTTTACTTATCTTTTTAAATTTGTTTAGATTGGTTTCTTAAACAAAGTACAACCTGATTTGAGTGGTGACTAACTATAATCCTTGTGGGATCAATATCTGCTTTTTAACTACAAGTAACAACCGTTATACTTGCTGTTTTGAGCATAAAACTAAGTTTGGATTTGCAATCAACAAGTAGTAGATAACTACATAAGATGGTGAAGGATTTAGGGTACTATCAAGTTAACAAGGCTTACTATGGTGTCCTTGGTAAAGAGTTCAGTAAGTCATTGAGGCTTTTTAATTCAAATGATAGCTTTATAATTTAATGAACCTAATGAAGGATCCTAGACATGTTCATATGTATGATATACACAACTTGGACACACCAATTTTAGATCCTTTACAACTTTGTGAAGTAACAAATAGGGGTAATTCAAGTGAACAAGATTATTGAGAAGACGAATATGGTGAAAAAGATCATTGTGAAGTAGTAAGTAGAGTGGGATCAAATGAAGATGAAGTCCCTGGAGACGAAAATGCTAATGATGTGAGACTTGATGTTTAATATGGTCTATCTAAATTCCTAGTACATATTCTAGATTACCATCAACTAGTTGAAATTAAGTCACTGGACTGTATGAGTCCTACAGGGACTGATTGTTATTGGGCTGTTTAGTCTAAATTATCACAATTAGTTATTAAATTAATCAATTAATTTCACACTTTCTTAAAGCAATTCCAAAGAAATTACTATGGCAAGTATATCAATCAACAAGTAATAAAGTCAAGTATTTTTAAGACTTTAGATGTCGAACCTATGGGGAAAGACTATAAATGCAAGGTCACTCAAATTACAATTATATAGAGAACTCGAGATTGTAAATTAATTAGAATTAAAACAACTAAATTAACCTACAGGCTTATAAACAATGCAAAGGCATCCAAATTGCTTTAAAGATTACCAAATTGATTAATTAGCTAAGGCTTGGGTTTTAAATGATTCAATTGAGTTATGAAAAGGTTAAAATGCCTAATCTAGAGTCTTTACCGAATCAAGACAAAGCTATGGTCAAGTTAATGCCTTATCTCTAACATTCCTATTCTATAGTTTAGTCCACGTATATATATAGAAAGCAAGCTTAAAGTTCAAGAAGTCTAACCCTAAAATTCATATTCTAAGACTCAAACCCTCATGATTAATTAACCAATGGTCATGTGTTGATTAAAATCATGTTGTTTACTAATTTTTCCAATAATTACGTTAGTTTATCATGATTCCTTAATCATATATCAACTTTATCTTAATTGATCAAGTTAAGACAAGCTTTAAGCATTCAAAATAAACAAAGATTAGCTTCCAACATATGATAGAAGCTTGTTTGAAAAATCTGAAAAAGGTGTTAAGAAGATGTGAAGAGACTAATTTGGTCTTAAATTGGGGAAAATGAAATTTTATGGTGTAAGAGTGTATTGTATTAGATCATAAGATCTCGAGTAGGGGAATATAATTAGATCCGATAAAAATAGAAGTTATCGCTCAACTTCCACCACCTAATTCAATTATAACGATTCGGAGTTTTCTTGAACATACTGGATTTTACCGATGGTTTATTAAGGATTTTTCCAAGATTGCCAAGCCTCTAACTAATCTTTAACCAAGGACACATTCTTTGACCTTAATAAGAAATATATGCATTCCTTTTAGTTGTTAAAGGAAAAACTCACTAGTGCACCTATTTTGGTTTTATCTTATTAGTCTCTTGCATACAAATTGACATGCGATGAAAGTGACTATGCAGCTAGTACTATTTTTGGGCAAAGGAGAGGCAAAATTTTCCATTTAATATATTATGCAAGTCAAATCCTAAACAATTCCTAAAAAATTACACCACTTTTGATAAACAAATGTAGGTTATGGTGCTCACCTTTGATAAGTTTTGATCCTACTTAGTGCTTTCTAAGGTGATTGTGTACACGAACCATTCTTCTCTCTAGTGCATAATGAAAAAACTATATGTGAAGCCATGATTGATTCCATCAGTTGTCCTTTTACAGGGGTTTGACATTGAAATCAGAGATAAAGACAAGAAAATTTTGTGGCTAACCATTTGTCGCATTTAAGTGAAGAAGTAATGGAAAAAGGAGATGATCAAGATGTCAAGAAGGTCTTTCCTGAAGAACAATTGGCTTACTTGCCATGATATGCTGATATTATGAATTATTTGGCTAGTAATGTTCTACCCCCTGATTTTTCATACCAACAAAATAAGAAATTCTTTTTAGAGACCAAAAGATATCTTTAGTATGACACTTTTGTATACAAGATATATGTTAGTGGAATCATTAGAAGACGTGTACCTGAAGAGGAAGTGCTCTCTATTTTAAGGCATTGGCATTCTCAAGTGACTAAAGGATACTTTATGCCTACTAGGATTGAACATAAGGTGTTGAAGTGTGATTTGTATTGGCCCACCTTATTTAGGGATGCATTTTAATTTGTCAAGTCTTATGACAATTATCAAAAGGTAAAAAAATATCTTTAAGAGATATGAAATGCCACTAAATAAAATTTTCATATATGAATTTTTTTATATGTAGGGTATTGACTTCATGGGACCTTTCCCTACATCATATTCTATCCTATACATTTTGGATGTTGTTGATTAAATGACTAAATAAGTTGAAGCAGTTGCTCTTCTGAATAATGATGCGAGAGGTGTAGTTCACTTTTTAAAGAAGCACGTTTTTTCATGATTTGGAACGTGAAGAGCAATCATAAGTGATGGGGATCGCACTTTTGTAACAAACAATTTGATTCCATCTTGATTAAGTATAGTGTTACCAATAAGGTTACTACACCTTATCATCCTCATATCAGTGATTAGGTACATATTTCCAATTAAGAGATTAAGAGAATTTTGGAAAAGACTATTAGGTCATCAAGGAAAGATTGATCGATGAAGTTGGATGATGATTTGTGGGCTTGTCTAACTGCTTGTAAGACACCTATAGGAATGTTTCCTTACAAGTTGGTTTATGGAAAATCTTGCCACTTACTTGTGGTGCTAAAGCATCGTTCATATTAGGCCATCAATTTCCTATATTTTGACTCAAGAAAAGTGGGTAAAGAAAGTCTATTGTAGTTAAATGAGTTAGATTTATTTCATCTTAATGCTTATGAAAACTCTAAACTGTATAAAAAAACAAATCAAAAGATGACATGATAAGAATATCATTTAGAGGGAGATTAAAGTTGGTGACAAGGCCTTGGTTTACAATTCTCTTTTAAAGTTATTTCTTGGGAAGTTGAGCTCAAGATGGTCAGGCCCGTTTGAAGCAACCAAAGTTTTTTTATTTGGAGCAATTGAAGTCACCAATGGTCATTAGAATTTCAAAGTGAATAAGTAAAGGGTCAAGGTGTATGTTTGTAGTTTAGTTGAGGAGTCTATTTTTCTATTGCTTTTTAATCCTTACTAAACTAGGAATTCTCTTCTTTAGTTAGTTAGTTGCACATGTCTTACTTTTATTTTGTGTTGTAGGACCTTAATTTAGTGTTTTAAAGCCTTTTAGTATGTTTTATTTAGATTTGGTGTGCATGCCTTAGTATTTCCTTTATTTTTAGAGTGGTTTCTTTTATTTTTTTAGTGTTTAAATTTCAATTTAGGACCAATTTAATAAACAATCCTCCTTTTTGGGGGGGGACTTGATTTAAGAAGAATTGTTTTAAGCTTAAAATTCACTTGAAAAGAGTCAAATAAGACCTCAATGGTAGTTTGGTTTGACCACTGTTAAAATCTATTTGACTCATGTTGAAATACACTGTTTAAAGAGCTCTATAGCGTCCATCAACAATGGTCTCTAACTATTGTTGAGTTTTTATTCAACCACCTTTAAACTTTACAAACAACCTAAAAACGATGTAGTTTTAAGTTTTAACATCTAAAAACAATGATATAATACTATTTATCATCTTCTTCAACCAAAAATAACCCCTCACCAATGCAAAACTGTCAAAACTCTAACCACCCCTTATTTTGTGATTTCTTACTTAAAACTCAAACTTTTTACCATTTTTCTTACCCATTTCACATCCTAAACTTTTTTATATCATCAAAACATCAAAACCCATCCATCTTTCCACCACTCTCAATAAAATCACCTCCCTTTTCATTTTATTTTCCTTTTTCCTCCATTTTTATTTAGTTTTTGAGCAAATTTTTTGTACCAATCCACTCTATTCATCAAGAGCTACCATTGGTACCACTAGAGAATGTTGATTGGTTTCATTCTCATCATACTAATGAGTTTATTATGAAGCATTTAATTCATCTAGATTTGGAGGTAGAGTTTGATGTCTCTAACACTTTTAAAGCTTTGGGTCGAGGTCTAGTTCTTACTCTTCCAGAGCTATTTTATCCGAAATTGGTTCATTACTTCTTCACAAGCAATGAGGAGAACGATGAGGCTAACATTATCAAAATTCAAAGCTTTATGAGAGGTACACATATCCAACTCACTCGTGATTTTCTTTCCAATTTCTTAGCATTCTTAAATGAGGGTTGTGTTTATATGAGGTCTCGAGATCCTTTACATAGAGATTTAATTACATCTGATCTCAGTTTTTCTATTGCAACACCCCGGGATGCCCTAGGGTTAGTTAAGAGAACCCCCCGAGCATTTAATAATGCCACTTTAGGGGTTAAGGAGCATATCATTGTGGAAATTTTGAGTGCTAATATGGCACTAGGGCTCGTGGACCTAACAAGGTGAGAATTGGAGATGCCTCTCTATTATATAAGATGTTGCATGGATTGAGTGCTGTTTAAGGATTACCACTGGCTGGTTTTATCATTACCTCCATGTGCAATATGATTAAGATACAGAGATCAAGTAAGAACTTCTTCTCTCTTTACATTTTGACTCGAATCTTTTAGGTAGTAGGAGTTCAATTTGGTTCGGAGGCACCTACGAATAGAGTTCGTCAGACTCAAATCACTTACTCCATGTTTACGCTTTAATAGTATGCTCGTATTGAAGGATGGTGCATAGGTTACAGGAGGGTGAGAGACATGATAATCCCCTATTTCTCATGTCCCTCCTGTGGCGCCAGGGGAATTTATGGGTGAAGCTTCTTTCAAGACTACCCAAAGTGTTCATTTACTGCATCTAGCTTCACCTGCTTTTGAGGCTTGATAGCTTATCAAAAACTACTAAGTAATAAATTCCTAACTACCTAACTGTGTAGTAGGATGAGCTAAGGTCAAACCATAAGAAGGTAAGATGCAATTGTTATTTCAAATTTTGAATGAAAAAATGAAAATAAAAACCCCTAATGCAATGAGAAATAAATAAACAAAATGTAACGAATGCAACCATAACACAATGAAAAAGATGATAAACTAATAACAATATCAAAGAAATGGGCTAAAGGTATCATCGAGCTTCTAAGATAATTATTGATCCATGAATCTAAATAAATAGTATTTTAGTTAAGATGTTAGCCTATAAATCTAAACAAACTCTCAAATCCTCAATTCATCTAAAGTAGGTAAATCTAACAAACTCTAGAAATACTCCTAAATTTGTTGTAACCTCGAATAAGCTCTCTAAGTTTAATAGTAAAGAGGTATTAGGCAATAAGGAAAGACTAACTTAGGCTACTAACTCTCAAGCTCGATAAGTGTAACCTAAAGGATTGGAACCTTAGACTAATTAGTTAAGTTTTCCAATAAATCCAATTAGTCTATTGCTACTTTTGAAAATTGCTATTGTCTATTATGTGTCAAAGTTCAATCCTAACATTCAGATTAGGAAATTACTAAAAAGGTAATCATGCCTAGAAATAACTCTTAATTCTTGATATTAAACCAAAGTTTTAAACCAACATAAACCTATAAGCACAAATTCAATATAAGCCCATCTTCATTTTTGCAAATAATTATCCTTTATCATTTTAATACCTTTAATTAGGAAATCATTGTTTTAAATATCGTACTGGTACCAGTACTGGATTTAGTTCTGAAATGGTATTGTACTGGTAACGATCATTATCGATATCGTTCGGATAATTTTTTGAAATTATAAATTAGTCCTTTAATTTTAAAAAATTTATAAACAGTCCCTAAGTATGTTATATTATATTATTTTTAACTTAACTTCCCAAAAGACTAATAATAGAATAAATTTAATATAATAACAAATTTGTTAATTACTTTAAGATAATTAATAAATTAGTTGTAACTAAAATAAGTTTTAGATTCTTTTATACTCATTTTATTTTAAAAATTACAAATATAAATATAAATTAATGAAAAATTATAGATCATTTAATAGTATATTTAAAAAGATTATAAATATAAATATGAGTTAATTGAACATTTAAAATCATTTAATAATACATTAAAAAAGATTACAAATATAAATATGAATTAATGAAATCTTTAGTGTATTAACTAAATTTAGATTAATTAGAGATTAAAAATAAAAATAAATTGAATTTTAATAAAAATAACCATTAAATTAATTTATATAAAAAATTAAATAAAAATATTTGTTATTACTAAAAATATAAAAAAGAAAAAAAAAACTATTTATGAAAAATAATAACTTTTCAAATTTTCATTTTGGTCCCCGATATAAAATTGGTATGGCGCGCTCCAGCCAGTACAGACCAAAACAGTCAATACTAACCGATATTTAAACGTGGTACAAAAAAATGGTATTACCATTCCGTTTCTAGGCCAGTACAGGTCGTACCGGCTATTACCGACTAGTACGGAATGATATTAGGAAATTGACCACACATGCTCAAATTAATCAAAACACAAATTAAAGATGCATAACTCATACTTAATCAAAGAAAATCAAAGCTAGAAAATTCTAGAAAAGTAATGAAAATGGCAATTAAACACTTAGTCTAATGAAAACTCAAGCTTTTCATACTAATAATCAACTAAATGCAACCCAATTCACAAAACCTAAATTAATTGCATTAAAACAGAAATTTCAGCACACAAAATTAGAACAAAAACTGAAATTAAATAATCTAGAACATAGGGAAATGCATAAATCTCAAATTTTAAGAAAAACCTAACCAAAAATAATTCAAAAAATAATTAATAACTAATAAAAAAAACTGAAATGCCCAAAATCTAAGCATAAATAGCTAAAATCGTTGCTAGAAATCAAAAAGAGAATCATCTATTGACTTATCATTAAGCATCCATACATTGTTCATGGAGTTCAAACTCAAAATCATCAAATACCTAGTTTAATCATCATGGAACATGAAAATACAAAATACAACAATAAAAACCTTCAACAATTGTAAATAGAGAGTAATACTACATAAAACAACTAATTAAATAGATTAAAATCACTGAAAAATTAAAACCTAACCTAAAGTTCTAAGAAAATGAGAGAAATTGAAAGAACACAATGAAAGGTTAAGGAAAAGAGGAAATGTCTGCTCTAGCTCACGTTTCCACCTTTCTCTTTGCTTTTTATACCCTTTTCAATTAAAGTATATCCTAGGATGTCGAAAGACCTTTTTTTCCTTATGTTTTTTTATGGAAAAACCTTCAACGACAGGTTAAATTCCTTTAATGGTGGTTTGCTAAACCACTGTTGAAGGACCTAGGTTTTGATGTTCAACAGTGGTCTACTACTCCGTCAATGGTGTCATTAATCAGTTAAGCAATATTCATTGATGATCTAAAAAGACAGATACTTGCCATAGTTTTTGTTCCAATTCTTTCTAAAACTCGATGTTTTAATCCAGAACTTATCTTAATAAATCAAACCTGCCATTTCACACAAAATAACACAAATTGATCACTTTGATACCAAAAATAGGAATTAATCTATATGAAATCCCATATCAAAATATTTTAAAAAAAACCCATCCTTGTCATGGCTCCTCCTTCTATAGATTTTGCTCTAACCGACCTTATGACTATAATGTTAAGGATGGAGACTCGACTCTCTTATAAGATCTCAAAACTTCGTGTTGAGCTTCGAGAGCATCTAAATCGTATGGAGCTCTGGATGGAGCGACTTAAGAAGCATCAGCAAGCTCGAGATCGAGATAGTCCCAGTTTTTAGCTATTTTTGGATTTTTCTTTCGTTTTGTTTTAGGATATTTGGTTATTTTATTTGTTTTCAATGTGTTTCCCTTTTTCTTATTTTCAGGTACCTTCTCAATGTGTTTCGTATTTCCGTTGTTTTTCTATTTTATTTCAGATTTGGTTATTTTCTTTCAGTTTTATTCTCTCTCCTTGGATGTATTTTGATTACATATTTATGAAAATGGAACGTATTTTGTTATTTTTTATCTTCTATGTTTAATCTTTTTAATGGTGCCAATTGTTGTACTTCACCTCAATGAAGCAATATCATAACCATATCATACTAGTGTATTCCTTTCCTTTCTCACACATTTTGTGCTTTATTTTATTATTTATAAACATTGGAGGCAATGTCCAATTCAAGTATAGGGGAGGGATTTAGTCGTTTCACACTTATGTTATTTTCCCTAAACTATATCATCTTATCATATTTTTCATAATAGTCTATAATTTGTGGAAAAAAAATTTCAATTTTTTATTTATTTCATTGCAATATTTTCTTTTTATTTCAATTTCTTTTGATGAATTGAGATGTTATGTAATTAATTTCCATTGTTAATGATTAAATATTTTTAAATTGCTTCATAATTTAGAAAATGAATACCTAATAATCATAAGATGATCCATGTACAAAATGCATACTTGAAAGTGAATTGTGATTTCTTTTAATCTTTTTCATCATCTTGTTTAAAAAACAAAATTAAATTAATTAAAAAATGTGTGTGTGTGTGTGTGTATGTGTGCATGCGTGCATGCGTGCGTGCGTGCGTGCGTGTGTGTGTAAATAAGTGAGTAATAATTTCACTATGTTAGCTTCGAACCAATAAAAAAGGTTGAAGTTATTAAGTGGTATTAGTAGTTAGTTGATATAAGGTGATTCAATTGAGTAACCAGGAGTTTTTTATTGAGTGACTTCTCATCCAAGCTTAAAAACTCACAGGTTTGTTTTAATTTTATGTATAAATGAATAATGGATGTGAAATTGGCTTAAAGGTGTTACATTTTACTTTGTTTATATCAATTTTACATATGGAATTGAGTTTGTAACTTAGGTTGAAGCTTGATGAATTATGTTTGATGATCTTGAATTAATTTTCCTATGATTATATCATATTATGAAGTTGATGATTAAATGATTTGCTTAAGGATAAACAAATGATTAATTAAGGGAGAATTGATAGAAGTCAAATTGATTGTATTTATAATGAATTTTTGCTATATTTTAACCCCTAATTCCATAGTTAAATGTTTAATTATTGATTGGAATTGTTTAATTTGCAAGAAATTGTGATTAATTGGAGAATTATACAAAAAGAATGAAAACTGAGGACTCTACAAAAGCTCAATATGGGTCTAGAGAGACCTATGTCAAGGTCCTAAGAACCCGCGTTGAGATATGCTACAACAAAAGTTCAATGGCAATTGCATGTACCACCCGCCGTTGAGTTTCTAGTCAAACTGTCATTATAGGCACAAACAAGCAAATCAGCCACCAAATCTCCACAAATGCAACTAAGGCATGGTTAGCAATAAAGGCCCTGTCTAGTAAGGACAAAGGGCATTGTCCTTAAGCTCTTATAAGTGGAAAACAATAGGGAGACGTGCCACAATTGAGAGAGATCATATCTAGATAAATTCCTACAACTTCTCTTTAGTTTTTCTTAGTGTTCATTATGTTCTTCACCTTAAAACACTTGTAAACTTGATTCTACCTTAAAACACTTATAAACTTGATTCTAAGGTGTTTTCTACATTGTTAAATGTTAGAGGTTGCTATTAAGAAATTTATCTAAGCCTTGAAATCATCTTAGGGGTTTTCTAACTCAGATTTATTTAAGTATTGCTCTGTTTTTAAGATTTATCAAAGTGTTGTATTTTAACTTACATACCTTCATGCTCTTTGGTTTTCTAGAGGCTTGCTTGATGATTTTGAGTTGATATGGAGCTGAGATCACATTGTAGAATCTGTAAACCATTTAGGAGCTTCTCTTAGATGTTTTCTAAACCTTAAACTCGTTACTTTCCTCTTTAATTTGTGATTAATCAAAGTATATGCCAAAAGATGCTTGTTTTGTGCACTTTGGTTGATATGTGTAACTAAGTCAATTTTTAGCTAAGGATTAGTGTGTAAATGGATTATGTGAGCTTTTGTTAATGTTTAAAGGACTAATTTTTATTTATTGAAGGGCTAAATAATCGATTTTTAAGCTGGCCCTTTAAGAAAGATTAATAGATGATCTAAGACTTGAGAGATCAACTTAGGTTATTGGAATAATCAATAATTAATACAAATTAATCATTTCATGACTAAACCTTGATTATTTATGAGAGTTTAAGTTTTGAGGTTAAAAATTCAAGAGTTGACTTCCTAATCTTAAAGCTTATTAACTTAATTTAATGTATGACCAAACTTCAAATTAGGATTAATAGAGAAAGGGCATAGTCTTAACCATAACTTTATCTTAAAATTGTGAAGATAATTTAAATTAGTCTCCAAAAATGTTAATTGTTTAATTAATTCATTGAAAACCTAATCCTTAGCTAAATTCTATAATTTGGTAATTTTCGATAATTTGTAAAGCAATTTAGGAGTCATTTTACATTATTTAAAATCATTTAAGTTAATTTAGCATTTTTAAGCTTTTTAATTAATAAACTGGACTTTCCTAGATGATTGTAAGTTAATTAACCTAATAATTATAAATTCTTCCTGTGGGATCGATATTTGAAGTCTAAAAAACACTCCACTATATTACTTCTTGCGATAGGTGTATTTGCTTACACGTTGGTTTCATCACGGTTGAAATTGCATGAAAATTAAGTCACCCCAAACTAATAACAATGCATCAACATGTGTTACAACCTATAAGGGGTGAAATTTATTAGCCAATATTTGACATTGAACAAATACATCTACCACTTAAAAGGGTAATGCTAAGTAGACCTAAAAAGGCATGAAGGAAAGATAAGAATGAGTTTTAAAAAAAAAGTGACTAACCCAAACAAGTTGTCTCAAAGAGGGCAAGTGCAAAAATGTAGAAAATGTGGCAATACCAATCATAATGCAAGAAAATGTAGTAAAGAGAGCCCAACAGTGATATTTATAAATGTGTGTATCCATTTATATATTGGAAGAGTTTGATGTATGTTGCGTTGGTTAGGTGACTTTAAAATTGATGGTTGTTTGAAATGATTTTTACTTTTAAAATCAACGGACTTATAAGGCAAGTGCACCTATCGCAAAAGTAATACAGTGGAGTAAAATTTAAAACTCCGAATGTCGAAC
>JAOXYD010085328.1:0-12191 GCA_028565735.1 Pinacopodium congolense
TCTTGTTTTATACTCTCTTTGATCATATGTGGAAAGAACATGAGTTGTCTATTATGTAAAAATATTCATTTATGAGATGAATCTATATTAAAAATTTAAAAATAGGTGTTAATAAGTGACTAAACTTTGAAAATTTTTCAATTGAATGATTAACATTTAAAAAATCAACCGGAAGAGGTAAAAAAAGTTGGATTGGGTCGGGCAGGGCCGATCGAGTTAGTCAGGTCAAGTCAGTCGGTCACTAGAGACTAACAGCATTAACCTTTTTCACTCAACTTTACAAATATTAATCACTTAATTGAAGCTTTAAAAAGGTTTACTTAACTAAAAAAAAAACGTATAAAGATTGATTACTTGTTTTACTATTAACCCTTTAGGAAATGTTACCTAATTGCATGTCACTAACTTTGGAACAAGTAAAATTATTCTTCATAATATTTGTTAAAAATAAAGTTGTTTGTCCCCTTTGGTAAGAGAAATGTAATATTTCAGGTTTCAGATCCATGGCTAGGCTATTTATAACTTTGTAATATATTCTATAAATTAAAATGGCAATATGAGTTCCTAGTAACATATTAAAACCATGGGTTTGTATACTTAGACATACAACATGAAGAATATTCAGATTGGTGAGGGATAGGATGAAGTTTGGAAAATATGAGAAGTAAATAGTCCCATCACCTAAGCTTGATTATATTGCCCCTAATAAGGAGTCATGAAATTTATTGTACCTTTTATCCTTTACACAAATTATGGTTGAAGTATCTAAACCTAATCTTGTTGCCTGTTTTAAGGCAACTTGAATCATACCTATATAAAGAAAATTATACCTTTGTTTATATTAAGATATTAAGCTTTGAGATAATAAGGAAATTGATCATATCCTTCACGTAAGGTCAATAGTCCTTCTATTATTTTGATAATATGGTCTAACTTAGATCTGAAACTTATTGAGGTTTATAGACCTTAGAAGAACTAATTTTTGGCAATTTTCAATTTTGAAGATTATTATCAATACTTTCATAAAATAAACTAAATTTTCTTTATTTTTCTTCTTATTAGTATTACTACTACTAGTTTCTGGGACTAAAGCTTTTAACTTTTCCATTAAAACTTATTAGCATAAACTATCCTAAGATCTTGGATCAATGTCAACAATTTATGCTATTGCCTAAACATGCTTGCCTTGGAAAACACAGGCTTCAAACCTACAATAATTTTTGTTTCCACGTTTCACCTTAGATCTAGATTAGTTTATATTAACTTGTTTTAATATAAATCTAAAACTTTTAACCTATGAATTTGCAGTGATATTTAAACTAGTGTTGAACTACTACTAGTATTATTACTATTATTTTCTCGCTTTTCTTTTATTTTTGTGAAACTATTAATATATCAGTTATAAGATCTATTCTATTTGTCTCTTCTTCCCTAGATTTAGGGAACTCAGGAGGAGTAATGATTTGATCTTAAATTAAGCCACTAGCAAGATTAGATAGCTTTACAATAATGTCATCTATTATAGTAGAAGAAGACAAATTTAAACCAAATAAACCAAAGAAAATTTTTCTAAACAATAAGACATCCCACAAAATAAAAGAGAAATCAATTATTAACTATACATATGCATACCTCTTGACTAGGCTCTCATACCACTTCTTCCTTAGATTAATGGGTATATATGTAAAAGAAGGGTATATGCATAGAATATGAAAATAAGAACAATAGGAAAGTTGTGTAGATGATATTTTATTAAAGAGAATGTTTTATTGATAGCTTTGGAAAGGGTACATATAAGGCTTACAAGAAAGATATGCAGACAAAGGACATGTCTTCTATATTTATAATGAAAGTGTTATACTAAATGACAAAGTTCAATTATTGGTATGTGACATAAGTGCTTGCATTAGCTTTTTGATGACATTAGTGCTTAGCTTACATGACATCAAGCTTATACAAGATTACATCACTTCTTATATATGCACACATAATGTCAAAACTTATTACATCATTGCTTACATCATCATATGTGGATAAAAAACTTATTTATCAAATTAGACATCATAAATTGGCCATCCTTTTCATAAAGAAATCTTTTTTTATTTTGGCAGAAAATGCTCCTCATCCGTTATATCATCATCATCTAAGTCCTATGAGTCTAGATAGGGATTATAACTTTGATTGTTACATGATGTGGATGATTCTTCTTTTATCTTAAAGAACTTTTATTAATTGCTCTTTTAGAAAATCTTTTAATACTAATTGTAATAATCCTTAAATAAGGTTGACTACTGCTGTCAAGTCATTGTTTTGTATAGTACATAACACCTTTTCCCTTTTAGATTCATAGTTCTTTATTTTATCCGATCTAAAAAATTATATTTATTCCAGCATTTGATGAATTTTTTTTCATCCTAACCATGGTACTTTGGGATAAGGCTCTCCAAATTTAGCATTTGTATTCATCTTTATTAAAGTAAATTCCCATTTGACAATCCAAGGTATTTGATAAGTCTTGGCAAAGGTTAATCTTGGATGTTTTAGACTTGGATTAATCTTGAAAAAAATTTCAAAAATTTCTCTTACCTTATTAGGTATGATGATTATGTAAATTTCCCATATGTAGAACAAGTCATAAAACCAGTTTGGAAACTTCATAAGTTTCTCTTTAGCAGTTATTTGCATCCACCAACTGAATTTTCTTTGTCTGTTTTCATAATATAAGGCACTTTTCCTTGCCTCTATGTAGTCAACATAACAATATGTTCTAATCATGGAAAAGGAGAATATTTTAACACTTTTTGGGTAAACATAAACATATCTCCCCATTCCTCCATTAGTATAACCTTATTAATTTAAAACTTAGCATAAACCCACTTGTTTATAGTCTTATCTCATTTAAATGGTTTTGATATAATTGAATTTGTTTCTATAAGAATTTATTGATAATAAGCATAGTCTTTTGGATAATTTTTTGGATTAGCATTATTTTTTTAATAATGGGTAATTATCTTATAAGATTGCACTATTGAATATTGTAGCTCAATCACTTTCATATAAACATATAATAAAGGAATATAAGAATAAAGATATTCTAGAGCGATATTAACTATAATCACTTGCTAATAAGCATCATTTTGAAGTTTATTTATAGGGACAAACTCATCTTTTGCTTTTTCTTTATCTTTATTCTGACTTATTTTTGTACTTGCAAAAATTTTCTTGTTAGAAAATCTAATAGCAAATTTGCTACTCCTTTAATAATTTCAATATCAAAATCAAACACAGACAACACACTCTACCATATTACAAATAATTGTCTTGATGCTAAATTTTTAACACCTTTTCCAAAATGCATTAATATATTTTACAATCAATCCTTATAAAGAATATTGCATTTAATAAATCACTTTTAAATTTTTATAGACATAAGACTATTGTAAAAACTTCCTTTTAATTGTAAAATAAGAAGTCTTTAATCTACCATATTACAAATAATTGTCTTGATGCTAAAATTTTAATAACTTTTTCCTAAATGCTTTAGTAGATATACAGTCAATCCTCATAAAGAATATTGTGATTAATAAACCACTTTCAAATTTTTATACACATAAGACTATTGTAAGAACTTCCTTTTTAACTATAAAATAAGAAGTCCTTGGTCCTTTCCAAATTCCATAAGTAAATCTAACTAATTGTTCTTTACCATTTAATGCTTATTTCTTCCATATCCTATATCAAAAGTATCAATTTCAATAATTTTAAATGCATCCGAATGAGGGATTATTAAACATGGGAGATCTTTAGCTCTTAATTTTACTTTTCTTACTGCATTAGTATGTTCTTCTATCCATTCTAGAGGATTGGCTTTAAGCCTTTCAAAAAGTGGTTTAGCATCATCAATGAAATTCTTATAAAAGTCAACTATTTATATATATACATATATAGTTAAAAATTTTATCAAATTGTTGTAGTTGAGATTTTTTTGTCTTTAATCTCATCAGGAAATTTATCAGCAAATTAAATAGCTCAATCCATAGGAATAACTGACCCTTGATAAAAATTATATCCTAGAAATATTACTTACGCTTGACCCAACTTAAGTTTTTTGGCAAAAACAGCCAAACCAATAATAGTAACAATTTTGATGAATAGTTTTAAGTGAAAATAAACATGTCATAAATATAAATAATAGAAAAATGCAATATAAGCATTAAATATATCATTCATTATCTTTTGAAATTATGATGGAGCATTTTTTAATCCAAAAGGTATAACATGCCATTCATAATTCCCAAACAGTACGATAACAACAATTTTGTATCTATCTTCTTTAGCTATTTCTACTTGTTAATGCCCTGATTTCATATCAAAATTTGAAAATATTTTAGCTTCGTAAAGTCGGTTCAATAAGTCTCTATTATTAAGGAGAGGATACCTAACCTATCTTCAGGTTTTATTGAATGGTCTATAATTGATAACTAAACGAGATACACCTCTTTCAAGTTCAATAGTATTTTCAACATAGAATGCTGGACAACTCCATGGACTTGAACTGTTACTAATTAGCCCTTTCCTTAATAATTATTTTTATTTCATTTTGACATATTTCTAGACATCTTAAGCCTATTTCTATTGGACAAGCTTTGTTGGGAATTTGCCTTTCATTAAAATCTAGTTCATGAGGCAATTTTACAACATGTTTCTTTTGGCTCCAAAAGGCTATAGGAATTTCAAAAGAGACTTGTAATTATATGAGACTCTAAAATTATTTGATTTTTTTTTAATTTTTAGTTTTTTAAGTTTTTTTGTACTTTCTTATAAGCTACTTCTTCTAATAGATAATTAACCAATTTGGTTTTAACCTTTATACTTCTTTGTATATTTACTATATCATGAAATTGTAGAGGCTCAATAGATTCAAATTTAACTTCTTGGTTTGCTATATTAGCAATTATTCCTATATAGATGGGGTTTAAAATAGCTAAAAGTGGAGTTTCTAGAATTACTTAATTAGATAACCCTCAAACGATGATAAATAGAACCACAAAGCATGCATTGTTATTGCAAATAGCAGTATAAGATAATTTGAAGTTAACTATAAGTTTACTGCTCTCTGTCGTATATAATAACTGGGTGTTTTTTAGAAGTATTTTAAAGGTGCTAGTCCTTTATTAATAAAGTTCAATTCTTCACTAGAGTGTATAAGAGCTATGGCCGTAAAAATGTATTCTTTATTGACTACTACCGTGATTTTAGTTTTCCATTTTTGAGTAATAATCTTTCTATAACATTTATAAACTTCATATATTTTAATTTTAAAGAGCTAACTGAGGCTTTTCCCTTTTAATCTTATTCCTTTGATTCGATTTATTTAGGGATTTTTGAAGAAGATGGTCCTGTAGAAGCTAATATTTCTAACATAAGAATTCTATTTTTCAAATCTCTTATTGCTAATTTGAATCCATTAATCTAAGCTTTTAGTTCAAATGTAGTAGGCTCTTTTTTAGGGGATTTTCTAAGTCCATTAAAGACATCATTTAAACAATAAGCTTTATTTATATTTTGCTTATTTATATATTTTTCTAATTTTGTTTTAGACTTATTAATATAGTTTTCTAAATATTTGTCTAACACGATCCATTTTGTGTAAAATCTTGTATTTTATCTAGTAAATCTAAAATAAGACTTCCTTTAGTAGTTAAGATTGCTAAGTCATTAATTTTACATAATGCTTTGTAATAATTACAATTTCTAGTACAATTTTCTTTAGTTGTGCTCTCATTAGAACTACTAGAAGATTAAGAAGTTTCATCATCTATTGTTAGATCTTCCTGTTATGAATCCATTTCTATTAAGAAAATCATTCGTAATGATCTTTTAAGATCTTTATTAACTACTAATTCAGCAATTTATCTTTAACTGGACATTTATTAGAATAATGCCCTAACTTGCCACATTTATAACAAATTACAATTTTCTTTTTATGTTTTATGTCCTTTTGTCTTTTAGAATGTTCTTCCTGTTGTTTCCTAATCTTAAAGGACTTATATTTCTTTCTTTTCTTGTAAGTCTTTGAGTAATAATTTCTTTTCTATTCCTATTTTTATTTTGATAAGGAGTTACAATAGGTGGATAACCTATTTGTTCACAAAAATCTCTTAAGGCCCTTTTAATAGACATTTTCTCTTTTCAAACGTGTTTAAGAAGTTTTAATTCATTACAGAGGGTTGCTCCCCCCCATCATTACTTCTAAAGCTAATTATTCGTATGTATAAGTATGATAAGGTATTATACTATCATTTTTTTATTTAATCATATTTTTAACTCTTGCGAAGAATAATGTTAGAAGTTCATAAACAAAATTTTCTTTCCAAAACTCATGATAACAATCTTATCTTAAGAAGACTTTTGACATAAAGACATCCTTATACCATTGAAAATGAGATAAATCAAAAAATCTATGATTAATCAACTGTTCATAAGTTTTATCTAATTGTAATGAAGTAGCACCTATAAAGTGAGCAGCTATTATATATAATAAAATGTATACCCAATCAAGAATAGTAATAATACTTGCTGTAGTGGGATCTTGCTCTTATTTTATGGTAACTAAAATATGATTTCTTTTCTTTAGGAGTTAGATAAAAATCCCACCAGTTTTTAAGTTCTCTTGAGAATCTACAAATTATAGCCGGAACTATTTGTTGTTTTGAATTATTTTTAATATGAGCAGCTTTTGCAAACATAAGCATATACTATAAAATATTTTCAATTTGATACCCAATCAGACCATCTATATTCAATTCTATTATAGAAGTTCCATCAAATTGAGTAGCATTATAATTCTGTAGATCCTTAAATAGGAGGTCAATTGGAGTTGGCCTAGGATAATATATTTTTGTAGAAGTTATAGACATGGTTTTTCTAAAAGATGTTTTGCTTGTTTGTACAGGATCTTGATGTTGCATCCACATTTTTTTATGAATATTTGATTTAATTGTTCAATATTAGTGTCACTGTCTTCTAATTTTGAATTAAAACTAAAATCATTTGTGATATTATTAGTATCTGCCTCATAGCCTATTTTGGACAAAGGCTTGACATTTTCTAGTTCTAAGCCTAAATTTTTTAATATAGTAATAATTCCATCTACAATAGTAGATTTAAATTCTTATTAACATGATTATAATCAAATTAAGCATTGGCTTAAACAATGCTTTCTGATTAGAAAGAGGTGGTTTAACCACTTTTTTCCCTAAAATTACTATATGTGATTTTTTAATTACTTCTTTAATCTTAGTCATCTATTTTACTATTTATTAAAGAATCAAATTAGTATAATTACCTTATTGAATACAACCTTCTAGGAATGTATCTCCCTACATGGTGATGCCATAACTTCAGTTCCATCTATTTTAACAGATAAGTTACATAGGAAAAGATGAATCCCTCTAACTAATTTACCTTTTTTAGTAAAATACTGTTTAGACATAAAATCTATTGTATAGAATATTTCTTCCTAAAAAATAGGAAAACTCTTGCCTGTTAATGGTAAGGCTTTTTCTAAGTATTCATAAAATCCTAATTTTTCTTCGGCTTGTTTATTATATACTTTATGTCACTTAAGCAAAAGTTGTTGCTCTTTATCTATAAAAGTTATCATAAAATATTTTTTCTCGTGGACTTAAGTTTTCTAATCCTAATTTGTTTTGTCCAAAAATATTGGTATCTAGGTTACAACTTATATCAGACAAAGAAGGTGAACCGGGTTTATGCTTTTTTCTGTATCCATTGGATTCAGGTACGGATGGAACTTTAGAAGGTATTTCTACCTTATATTGTGGTTGAACCACTTCATCCTCATATTTTCCAAGATTCACGGTCTGATTGGACACTAGAAATTTTGGAATATCAGGTCTAATTCTTAATTTAGGATCAACACTATGCTTGTAAGATCTAGATCTATCCAAACTAATTTTAACATTTCTATTAGAATTAAACCTAAGTTTAACATCTCCATCTTCATATTCAATAACTTCTTCTATTTTAAAATTTTCTATTTTTCTTGGTGGATTTGAACTTTCTAATATCCATGTTTTAAGAAATTTTACCCGATGCCATGTTATTAGATTTGGAACAAGTAAATTTGTAATCTTTGTTATAAACAAAATTGTTTATCCCTTTTGGTTTGATAAATGTAACATTTTAGGTTTTAGATTCGAGACTATGTTATTCATAACTTTGTAATGTATTATATAAATTAGAATAATATTATGAGTTCTTGGTGACATATTAAAATTATGGATTTGTGTATCTAGACATACAACGTGAAGGATATTTGGATAAGAGAAAATTCAGTTGGTGGATACAAATAACTGCTAAAGAGAAACTTATGAAGTTTCCAACTAATTAATGACTGGTTTTACATATAAGGAATTTACAAAAATTATCATACATAATAAGGTAAGAGAAATTTATGAAAAATTTGTCTAGACTAATCCCAGTTTAAAATAGCCAAGATTAACCTCGTCAAGACTAATTAAATACCTTGGATTATCATATGAGAATCTCTTTAATAGGGATGAATACAAAGGATAAATTTAGAGAGCCTTATTCTAAAGCATCTTGGTTAAGCTAAAAAATATTAATCAAATGGTGGAATAAACTTAATTTCTTTAGACCAACCTTTATTTATATACCCTATGGAATAAAGAACTATGAACATAAAAGGGAAAAGGTGTTGTTTACTATACAAAATAATGAATTGGTAGTAGTAACCAACCTTATTTAAGGATTGTTACAATCATTCTCAAAAGATGTTCTAAAAGAACAATTAATAAGAATGCTTGAAGATGAAGTAGAATCGTCGACATTATGTAACAATCAGATTTATGGTCCTTATTAGGAGTCGCAGGACCCAGATGATGATGACATGATGGATGAAGAGCATTTTCCACTATAATAAACTAATATTCCTTTATGAAAAGTAAGACCACTTTATGATGTTAGATAAATAAGTTTTGTATCTATATATGATGATGTAAGCAACGATATAATAAGTTTTGTTTTTATGTATACTTATGTAAGCAATGGTGTAATCTTATGTAAGAGTGCTATCATAGTAAGGTAAGTAACAATGTCATTAAAGTGTTGATGCAAGCACTTATATCACATACTAATAATTGAGCTTTGTCATGTAATATAAGTCTTATAAAAAAGACTTGCAGATAAAAGACATGGCTTTTATATCATCTATGCAACTGTCTTATTTTTTCTTATTTTCATATTCTATATACATACCTATCTTTTACATACTTACCCATCAATCCAAGGAAGGAATAGTATCAGAGACTGGTTAAGAGGTGTGCATATATATAGTTAACATTTTATTTCTCTTTTATTTTGTAGGAAGTCTTATTATTTAGACAAATTTATCGTTGGTTTATCTGGTTTGGATTTATCTTCTCCTATTGTAAGAGACGAGATTATTATTATAGAGTTGTCTGATCTTACTAGCGACATAGTTCAAGATTAAACATCTATTCCTTCAGAGTTCTGTGAATCTCTAGAAGAAGAGATAAATATAATAAAACTTATAATCAATATAATTAATAATTTTTAAAAAATAAAAGAACATCTAGAAAATAATGGTAATAATACTTGTACTAGTTCAAGCACTAGTTTAGATACTACTGCAAATTCCTAGGTTAAAGGTTTTAAACTTCTTTTAAAACAAGGTAAGATAAACTAATCTAGAACTAGGGTGAAACATGGAAACATATAGTTATATAGCTTTGAAGCTCGTGTTTACTAAAGTAGGCATGTTTGGGTAGTAGCATAAATTGTAGATAGTGATCCAAGGTCATAGGATAGTTTATGCTAACAAGTTTTAATGGAAAAGTTAAAAGCTTTGGTCCTAGAAACTAGTAGTAGTAATTATAGTAATAAGAAAAATAAAGAAATATTAATTTATGAAAATATTGATAATAATCTTCAGAATTAAAAATTGCCAAAAATAGTCCTTCTAAAGTCTATCAAATCTCTTCCTCCCACCCCTTAGTATAAGCTAGTGTGGCATAAGAAAATAAGCCTAAGGATCTCTTTTATCCTTTGGCTTGCTTTTCTCAATAAACTACAATCCAAAGATAAACTGTATTTCTCAAATTTTTTGAATTTTTGCTCCTTATGTTTTTAAGATAATGAGAGCTTAAACCATTTATTATTGGAATGTTCATATTCAAATGTTGTCTGGTTGAATACACTTAACCAGTTTTAGATCCATCCTCTTATCCATTTTTAGCTCCGTCCTCTTATCCTGGATAACCTCCATTTTACAATGGTTTTGTAACCTAAGCCACCATAGAAACACTAATATGGACTTATTTATTTGCATTCTTTTAACCTATGTCAATATTATTTGACATGAAAGAAATAACCGAAACTTCAAAGACTGTGTTCTGGATGTAGGGGAGCATTTCTACAAAGGTAATATTCCAAACTATAGAAATCCTCAGCTTAAACACTGATGAGAGGTACTAACATTATCTGGATTCTGTTTTATTTTGCTAACATCTTGTTTTGCAGGGTTTTTGTTTAGATCAGATGCAGTTGCTTCGATTAAAGGGAAGCATGTTCTAGTTTCAGATATGTCGATCCTGCATCATGTATCTAGCCAGGAGATGGTGGACGATATTGGTTAGCAATCTTACCACCAAAGTACAAAGGTCGCTACTCACAAATATTAAGAGCATTTTATGTTTTATTTCAACAAAAAAGGAAGACAACTAGAAGATCTTTACCTACTATTATTATATCTTTTGGGCAGTCTACTCAATCAAATTAGGAATCTTCAGAGGAATTTATCATTCCTGGATTCCCTTCTAAACCTAAGTTCTTTGAGACAATGGAAGAGCTTCTTAATTTTTAGTGACATAAGCAAGCTAAAGCTAGTTCTCAGATCTGAGGCCTCACTTCTAGAGGTAGTGAGTCTGAAGATTCAATCCATCACCCCCATGTTAAAATTGAAGAGCCTTCTCCTGCTTAATGTCTTCTTTTACTACTAGTCCTCTTATCGAAATCAATTTTGTTCTGCTCAAGTTTATAAAGCTTATACTATTGTTGAAGATCTATTTTTTAGTTAAGGTCCTTTTTTGCTACTGCTTCTCTAATCAATGTACAGCTTGCTATGCTCTGCTTATTTAGTTTGGCAAGTTGATATCCTATTGGGACCATTTTTGGTTTTTTACCTTCAGGTTTGTTTTGTTTTATAGAAACTCTTCTATTGTAGTTTATGTCCCTTTATAATGGGAGCTTTTAAAGACGTTTTCTATTCTTATTGATGGAAGTTGTCAATTAAGCTTCCTGTTTACAGTTAGAATCTTTGCTTAATTCAGGTTCCTTTTTTCTTTCTGTAGTGCTATTTTATATTGGTTGGGTTAAGTACCCTTGGATTTGTACATAACTCTCTTTTGATTAATCAAATTCTAATTTATAAAAAAAAATCTATAAAACCTCAGGAAGTTTAGGATCTAAATTAGACCATATTATCAAAATAGTAGAAGAAACAATACCCTTATGTGAAGGATATTAAAACTAATAGCTCAACATAAACAAGAGTGTAATTTTCTTCATATAAGTATGATCCAAGATGCCTTAAAACTGGCTACAAAATTAGGTTTAGATACCTTGACCATAATCTGTGTAAAGGGATAAAGTGCTCAAAAAATTTCATGACTCCTTATTAGAGGCAATATAATCAAGCTTAAGTTATAGACCTATTTACTTCTCATGTTTTCCAAACTCCATCATATCCCTCACTGATCCATATATCCTTTATATCATATCTCTAGATATACAAACCCATATTTTTATTATGATACTAGGAACTCAAAATTTCATTCTAATTTATAGAATAAATTAAAAAGTCATGAATTGGATAGTCTTAGATCTAACCAAATGTGAAACCAAAAATGTCACAATTGTCAAATAAAAAGGGACTTTGTTCGTAAAAAATATTACAAAGAATAACTTACTTGCTCTAAATTTAATAATATAAGATTTTTTAGGGGTTAAACTGATAGTATTTTTGGACATTATTTGAAGAAAAGTTGCCAATGTTTGAGTGTTTAAATGTTTAATTATTGATTAGAATTGATTAATTTGCATATTGATGTGAATATTTGAAGAAT
>JAOXYD010085339.1:0-12191 GCA_028565735.1 Pinacopodium congolense
TTAAACAAAATATAACACAAATTAAATATTTAAATAATAAAATAAGATTGAAATGACATTAAAAAGCATATGAAAAAATCATAAAATTCAATTTTATCAGTAGAAGTATTGCTCACCTTATTTTTGAAAAAAATGAAGCTAAAAATCCCAAACTAATGCTCATTTAGTACTTTATTAAATTTGTGAGTAAGTAAGACTAAGAGGTTTGAGGGTTTGAAAATGAGGTGTGTTCTTCAAGAAAAAAATGGTTAAAGGCTCAAAGGGGGTTTGTAAAGGATAATATAAGTGGGTAATTTAAGTCAAGGGCTAAAAGAGAGAAGGCCTTAATCATTTCTATCTTGCATGCACCTATGGGAGTATCACACATGCACAAGGAAAAAACTGACTTTGGAATAGATTCATAAAGGCTCAACTCTTCATTTAGGCTCAATTGAAAATCCATCATGCTTTTGTACATTACCTAATCACTCAATCATTTATTTCTAAGTAATTTTATGCAGTCAACAACTTTAGTCAATCAACATTATTCACTTTCAATTAAAATGGCGTAATTCAACTTCAAGCATGTAACTCACTCCTATTCTTACTACTATGATATAATCTCATGACAATACATGCATCATAAAGGTTCAAATGCAAGGAAATCAACACTCTTAATGTTACACCCTAACATGCATCTTATATGACATGAAAAATGTAAAGAAAACAAAATGATTAATGCTAACTTCCAGAATTTGAACAATACATTGTCCTTAATATGGAAAGGAGAACATCAAAACCAAAAAACAACACATTGAACTACGAAACACAAAAACAAGAATAGCAATATAAGAGATTAAGGTGAAGATGGGTTTATGGTAATAGGTGCGATGGAGTTGGAACATTCCTTCCTTGATTCCACGGAAAAGAAAATCTTCTTCCTTCTTTAGTCTTCCATCAAGCTATGATTTACAACAAACTTTCTAGTAATCATCAAGTCACATAAACATCAAAATATTAAAGGAAAAAAAATCAAAATCAAAATTAAAATCAAATTAAGCATACAAAAGTTAACAAAGACAAGAAAATAAAAAACAAACATGCTAAGTTATGGTCATTAGCTCGGCCATCACCAACGAAATCTTTTAATATAATAAAAGGGAAGAAGCCACTCCCTTTTCTTTCAAAGGAAAGTCTTCAATATACAACTTGTCATGATGCCCAATAGCCTTGGGTGTTTTTCCTTTGGAGTCGTCTACCTTGAAAGTTCCATGCTTGTAAACTTGAACAACTTTGATTATTCCTCGTCCCCCCTTCCAACCCCCGCGCGCGAGCGCGCATAAAATCTTAATTTTAGTTGGAATCAACTTCAATCTTGCTCTAAGCCTCTTGTTCCTCACCTTAACTACTTTCTTCTCTTGTTCTAAAATTACCTAGTTATGAATACTAATGAGTAGTGGTTTTCCCTTACCTAAGAAAGTGTACTCAATATGCTGAGGTATGTATTGTAACTTAAGCATGGGTGGTGTCACTAAAGAGAATAGAGTATATGCATTCATTTTTCCTAAAGATTTTTTATTCAACCTCTCACCCAATTCCTCCTGCCAAACTTCTTCATCATCTTGCAAATTTACTTTTCCTTCATGCTTCATCTCAGGTTCCTTTCCACCCCTTATCAATCACACCCATCTTCATTCAAACATCTCTTTTTACTAAATTTTTTAACTTTTTGCCCATGTTAAACTTTACTTGCTCATCACCAATATAAAGGATTAAATTTTACTCATGGAAATCAATCAATTCCTTACTAGTGTTCATGAAAATTCTACCAAGGATTAATGGACAACTTCTATCCTCCTTAAAATCAAGCACCACAAAATCAACTAGAATGAAAAGTTTATCCACTTTCACGGAAACATCTTCCACCAATCCGAATGGCGTCCTTATTGTTTGATCCACCAATTAGATGATAATGGAAGTTGGCTTTACCTTATCTAGCCCAAATTTCCAGAAAATGGACAAAGGCATCAAGTTAACACTCGCACCCAAATCACATAAAAATTTTGGAAAATCAATATCACCTACAACACAAGGTATAGTGAAACTCCCTGAATCATATAATTTAGAAGGCATGTTTCTAGAGACGATTGACCTGCAACTCTCCTTCAAGGCCACCATGTGGTTTTCTTCCCAAATGGACTTATGAGTTAATTCATCCTTGGAACTCTTTGCATATTTGGGTATACACCCTAGTTCTTCTGTTAAAGACAAAATAATTTGATGCCTCTTAAACTTTTCTTAGAACTGGGAGAATTATGCATCCAGTTAATGTTTCAGAAGTAGTTGCATGTATAGGATCTTGGGCTGATAGGGTGGTAGAGGGATATATGGCTTCTCCTTTTCCTGCTTTTCCTCTCTGCCAGACTTTTATCTCTTGCATCGTCAACCTTCTCTCTTGGCTGCTCGCTTTCCTCTGTAGTTATAACTTTGATGGTCTTCACTTGTTCCCTTGGTTTGGCCTTTGTGTTGCTTGGTAGACTCCCTGCCTCTTAGAAGATAGAGCATTATCAAGTTAACCTACTGAACCTCCAAGTTATGGATGGATGATGCGTGATTCTTCATAATTTGGTCAAATTTGGCCTCCATCCTCTTCTGAATCTCCTCCTAGCTGGCAAACAACCTCTTCTGATTCTCTTCTTAACTTGATAATTTGGAGCCTAAGACATCCATCAGCTTATCCATCTTGGTTCTAAAGACCCAAGTCGATCTTATTGAAAATTAGGAGGACATTGTGCTCTCACTTAGTCACCTACATTGTTAGTAGTTCACGAAAAGTTTGGGTGGTTTTTCCACCCCGAATTATAAATATTAGAATAAGAGTTATCACTTCTTAGTAGTGCCACCATGTAGTTCACTTGCTCAAATCCTCGTGACACCATAAAAAAGCAATCAAATATGTCATGGCTATTTTGTCCACATAATTCTCATCTAATTTGCACTGTTTTAATAGAAGAAGAAGATGTACTTTGTAAATTGATTAATTGCTTAGCGAGGTATAAAATTTGTGCTTAAAGAGCCGTCATCATATAAATAGGAATCATCTCCCTTTTGTTCCTTAAATCCTTGCTTGGTTCTCTCATTCAAACATAGGCAATTATTTTTTTTTCCATTTCCTCCATTAGGTCATGGGCTTCATTTATGGTCTTCCTCATTAACGAACCTCCAGCTACTACATCGATTGTCTCTTTTATACAGTGGTTGACCCCATTGTAGAAGGTTTGTAAAAGGAACTCCCTTGGAAGATTATGGTGCAGCAGCTCCTCAATAACTCCTTGAACTGCCCCTATGCCTCATATAATGATTCCCTATCACTTTGCTAGAAGTTTTTGATTTCTTTTATAATCCTTGTCTTTTGGTCAATAGGAAGTACTTGAAAAGAAATGCTTGGACTAGCTACTCCCATATAGAAATTTGACTTGAATTGAGTGAATTCAACCATGCTTTGGCCTGATCGTTCAAAGTAATGGGGAACAACCTCATCCTTACTGGATCATTTGACATCCCATCAAACGAAAAGGTATCACAAATCTCTAGGAAATTAGCAAAGCGGTAGTTGGGATCTTAATTCAACATCATAAAAATAAACACTGGTTCAAAGTATGTTGAGGAGTGCCAGCTTTATCTTAAAATTATTTGCTTGTATAGCAGGCCAAGCAACTCCTTATGGATTGAAACTTGTCCTCATGATTTCTATTAATGTCCTTTGGACATTTCCGTGATCTTCTTCTTTTTCCATATTTATTTGAATGCTATCTGGGAGCCTAGCTCTTCTTAGCTCTCTTTCATGTCTTGTGATGTCTAAAAACCCTTCATCACTTAGCATGTTAAACCTTCATAAGGAAATACATAAGGAAAAGTATAAAAAAAATACATAAGGAAAAGTATAAAAAAATCTTAAATCAAAGTCACCCAAACTAAACAAGATGTTATACAAACAATTCCTGGAAACGACGTCAAAAACTTGATGAGATAATTTATATGTGTGAATAAAATTTGACTAGCTTTACTTTATATCTCAAGTATATAAGTCACACAATTGTAATATAGCAATATCAAACCCATGAGGATTGTAGTTATTCACCACTCAATTCAGGTTATACTTTATCTAAGAAAATAATTTCAAATGCTAAAAAATTGGAAAATAATCTAAAATTAATTAATCAAACAAAAAACAATCAATTAGGCAAAGTACAATAATTTGATAGTCAAGATTTTAGATTAGGAGCCACTCTATCCCTCTTTTATTTTCCTCTTATCTTATTAATTTAATTATGCTTGACACAAGATTTCTAATGCTTTATTACCCTCTTTCAAAGGGCAATTAGTTATCCTTAGTTGAATTAAGATAGAATCAATTATGCTGCCTCTCAACTTACATAACCTTTCCTAACTATTTAACTAGATGTTAAGTAATCATATAGGTAATTTAAACAAATAGCCAAGATCTATCTTTAACTACTCAATTATGCTATATTTCTGTTTTCCCCAATTTTAGTTTTTGTTTCTACGTTTTATCCAAATTTTTAGTCAAAATAATTTATTTTCATTTCAATTAGAAGTTTATTTAAGGTTTTTGATCAAGAAATCTCATTTATTCAAAACAATGGATATTTTTCACAAAGTTTCAGATATAATATTTTGAATTTGATGAATTTTTGGTCAAATTAATAGATTTTTAGTTGTTTTTATGAAATTAGGCTTGTAGGAACTTTTTTAGTTGACTATCTCATTGCTTTTGATTTTCAAAATTTGTTTTCTTTCAATACATTTTAAAGTCTATGCTTGGAACAATGTTTAAACAATTTGTTAATTTAGAAAGGATGTGTTCAATTTTCCTTCCCAATTGCCTCTTTTATTCCTTTCTGGTTAGGTTTCACTTGTTTTAAAATTTTTATAATGCATATCACACATATAGATGCATCTTAGAAAGGTTTTGTGCTTTTAGTCATCCATATGGTTGTCTTTTGTGGTCTACAGATTGTGTTATTGAATGTCTGTCAAGGAGATAACTCATAGACCTTATCCACTCTTAGAGCCCCTTTAGTAGTTTGTTTGCTATTCTTAGAGTCTTTTCTCTTTAAGTTATTGTTAAGTCTTTCTAAATTCCATTACGGCTAGAACCTGAGGTGGTGCTACCTTTAGGAGTAGGAGATGTCGAGTTAGACAAGAGGATGAATATCTTGATGTTGACTCTAACCAGTTTCAAGAGTACGCCCCTAGAAAGCTTTGTGACAATTGTGTCATTTCTCCTGCCTAATTATATTTATTTAAGGAACATGGACTTATCTAGTTATTTATTCATTAAAGGTGGGAGCCTCTCTTTACTCTTTCTTCTAAGATTTTTCCAACCACTGTCAAACTTTTCTACTGTAACCTTAGTGAGGTCAAGGAAAATGACGAGCATATCCTTTTTTCCAAAGTAGAAAATGTTTCTATTCATCTCACTAGAGATCTAATACTATTTTTGGAATTCCGATCCCTTTTATCGTTTCTCAAAATGATTGTATGTCTAAGTTTAGTTTTGCCTCTTACACCTTAGCTAAGAGAGTTAAAACCATTTTCGAGTTAGAAAGTGAGGAAGGTATTATAGAAAAACCAAGAGTTGTATGGAACTTGAACGTTATCCCTAAGTTTCACTATTTTTTCATTAAATACAACTTCCTTTCATTTAGTGATCATTTTAATGACCTAGGCTATGATGATGTTTGGCTCATTTCTACCCTTATGCTTAGTGAGAAAATCAATTTGGGAGATTTTAACTTACATAATATGATTAATTTTGTCCATTCCAAGAAAATGAGTTAGCACATTCCCTTTTCTTTCATTGCTGGTCACATCTTACAACCCTTTCATATCCCTCCCATGGATGATGACTTTGAGTCTTACTCATTTTTTTTTAATAAAAATTCTCTAAAGAGCATGGGTTTCAAATTGTTGATGGCCATATGACTCAACCTCATTAGCGACAACAGTGCTACTCTTGTTTTTCTAGTTAATGATGATGTTTCTCTTGCCCCTAGTTACATCATGCTTATTCACCTTGATGATGAGAGCACAATTCTTGGACTTGCTCCTACCACTTCTTAGCCCCCTTTGGCTTCTTACACTACTGAATTTGAGATTGCTTCCCTTTCTTTATAAGGTTAATCGGTTGATGAGTAAGATGGATGAGCACAATGCTTTACTTTGAGAGATTCTCTCTCGACTTCCTCCTTCGCCTCCATCAGATTTCCCATAGTTCCCTCTATTATTTTTAGTTGATTTTTTTCACTCTTGTTGTATGAATTTTTTTGCTTATTTATGACATTGATTCCTTCATCTGAAGGATTTTGGTTTATAGTTCTCTTTATGTGATATTTTTTGTGATTTCATTACCTAAAAGTTGGTTTTGTTTCATGCCATGTACTTAGACATATTACTTAAAGTTTGATATGTTTTCTTGGATTATCGGTGAGACTTTTTGGTGATTCCAAAAAAGAGGGTGAGAACTTTATGATATTATGCTTGATATAGGGGGAATATACCCTCCTTATTACAATTTCTAATGAATAAATTTATGGAAATTCAATGTTTAACATTGAAATTATATAATTTAGAAGTTTGTTCTTAAAGTTCGTTTGTGATAATTATGGTATTGAATTTAAAGTTGAGAATGTGTGATGGATTAGCATTCCTTGATCTTGAGATATTTAGGGTGATTTTATGAATTTTTTGACGTAATGATTATAATATCACTTGATTTTTTCATCACTAAAAAAGGGGAGATTATTGAACTAAGGGAGGTTCTACCTTATTTTAGTAATGACAAAACAAACTATATTACTAATACTTGTGATTTAAGTGTGTCGAAAGAAAAGTATGAATAAAGAATCTTGAAGTAGAATTGGAAATTAGTTTGATATAGGTTTAATTATGTATCTTTTATTGTCAATTTTACTTAACTTTATTTTAGTGATCTAAAGAGACTTTTACATGCTCATCATGCATAAATATCCTAGAAAATGCATATAGGTACATAACAAAGAGATATTAAATGTTTGATGTGGTTGCACGTGAAAAACCTTTTGAAGTATGATTTTCTTGAATAAGATTGCAAAATAAAATTTGATACTTAGGTAGTATTAAGTATAAAATATGATTGTTCTTGCCTAATGAGTGTTTGGCTTTTAAATCCACATTTGACCCTAAATGGGTTTAAGGCTAAAATTGTTGGTTTTGCTAATCTGGTTAGATTGGTTGACTGAATGGTGAAGAAAGTTGGCTGAATACTAGTCTTTAGGCAATCAATTGATTTAACCTTGATTATAAGGTGACCAAATGTTATGAACATAAAGTATAAATTCAAGATTTGACAAATTATATAATGATCAAAAGAATTAAATATTGTAATGTTATTATCTATTGGACATAATGGCTAATTGATTTTATGACCACTATACAATGGCTATTGGCTTGGTTATTGAGTAAAAATAGTGTCTTATTAATGGTGTTTAAGTAAGGCTTTTACAAAGGGATATACAGAGTGTTTTTCAAGAAAATTTGTCTTAAAAGTGTGTTTCTTTATTATGAAGTGTGCTTGTGTGAGGCACTTTGTGATTATGCATTCATTATGTTTAGCCTCTTTCATATAACAAGTAAAGTTAAGTAGAGCATTATTTTTATAAAACTATTCTTATGAGTGTGAAGGGTTACTTTTTAGCCTAAGGAAAAATAAATTAACTGAAAGATTACCCTTGAGCCTTGAAAAGGAGTGTAAGATTGAGAGTTATATGCTTTTGTGGAAATAGTGCATCATCTCAAGATTAGTGTTGGAAACTAGACATAGGAGCAAGTGGACCACTCTAAACTATTATAAATCTGATGTATTTCTTTCTCCCTTTATCTTTAATTTTACTCACTTATTTTATTGTATCAATTGATTTTTTTTTTATAAATTAGTTTTTAAAGCTTCCCCATCTTATTCATCTTAATCAATTGGACGAATCATTTTTTAACCTAATTCACCCATCTCTTAAGTGCTATCCCAGACTATCAAAGTGCCTATTTACAAAGCCATCTCCTCTATATAGTAACTTTTATATTGATTTTTTATTGGAGTACGATTTGGATTTGGTGTATGGACTCTTGTAAAAGGGTACTAACATTTATGTACATTATATGCATTCATTAAACCCTTTTATATTTCACCAATTAGTACTCTCAAGTGTTTACTAATTTACTTAGTATTATTTAAAAGAAGTTGTTGTGAATTTATTAGATATGTATATATATATGTATGTATCTATGTATGTATGTATAAATCCAATTTATCCAGGTTTCTAAAATTAATTTTGTTGATGAACTACTCATAAACCAATTCTAACATAACCCTTTTTCAGCCATATTAAGATAAATGCTACCTGGAGAATCTAGATACAAAAATTGATTAGAGTAAGGCTAATTGACAAGCTGCAACTATGTGAATTTAGTGTATCAATGCATTTAAGTTGAAGAAAAAACTTGTTTATAGTACAAGGTAAATAAACCTTAATTTTTATGGAGATTTTGGTTTAATTTTTTGGGATGCCATCATTTAGTAATTATGATGACCTTAATTATTATCACTTATATATTTTAGGGTCATAAAAGCAAAAAAATATTCCTATATAACCTTAATTATATGTACATGCAACGAAAAGGATAAATCTAATTGAGTTATTCTAACTATGAAAGGTTTTTAGAAAATGATCAAAAGTTTATACCACATAATGCTAGTGTACATGCAATCAAGATTCATATTCTAAAGCCAATCAATTGCAAAAATTTGCAACTTCCACATAGAATTTATTTCTATGATTTTTCTTGCTCATTATTAATGGAGAGAATAAAATTATAATAAAGAATAGAGACAGAAACATAATTTAAGAAAATAATCAACTTTTAAATAATCTTATTAGTTAAAAAACGTTTTGTTTTTTAAAACTTAAGCAACATGTTTATATAGGCTCGCAATTATATCAAATTGAGATAATTTTAAGTAATTAATGTAATCCACTATCCTTACAATAGTGGTTAATAATTTGACTCATTAGACATGAAAATACGACTATGCTAATAGTTCTAACTAAGAATTATTCTTCAATACTTCCCTTTAATTCAAAGTTTCCATTACATGCAAAATTATAAAGTAGCAAAATTTCTCTTTTAATAAGGACTTTATAAATATATTATCCAGCTACTTATGAATCATGAAGGAAATGAAAAAGAATAGTGACATGATTCATTTTATTATGAAATGCTAGATTATCATCATGGATTTTGTTTCTTTATTCTTACAAAACTTATTCTTATTCCATCTTGCTTTCATCAAAGTGCAGCTAACATTCTTCTTAGCCAAATGGCTTAGCAAGCTACTAAAATGGCTACAACATACTTAACTTCTGAGGAAGACAATCTTGTTGTGAATTGCATCTTTGAGCTTCAAGACATTACTCCTAATGTAAAAGTAAAAAAATTTATCAGAATACTCCACTTATCATCCTATGAACTTGCCTAACCACTATCCACAAACTCACATAATAAGGAAGTTTTTTGGTACCAAATCCCTTAATTCGTAATTCTAATAATGAAATATAAGACTCGCTTTACTAGCTTCAAAATGAACTTTTGAAGGATGTTGCATTAACCTATAAATCACACTGATACAAATTGATTATCAAGTGGATTATAGGTTAGATAAATTAAGCCTCCGAGTAAATTTCTAAATCTTTTAGCATTAACCATATCTACTTCATCTTAACGATGTCATTTTTCATTAATATATGCGGGTGAAACGAGAAATTATAATTTAGCATGAAAATTTTATTGAAGAGATTCTTGGCATATTTTCTTTATGAGATGATAATTCCTTCTTTTATTTATTGGACTTCAAGATGAAGGAAATAACGCAATTAACCCATAACAGACATTTCAAACTTATTGTTCATTTGTGACTCAAATTCAACCACAAGATAATTAGAAGAACTTGTTTATATGATGTCATTAACATAAAGACAAAAAATGATGAAATTATGTTTACCTTCTTCACATATAGGTTCGACCCACGCTCATTTTTCATAATTCAATTTTGTTGAAGATGTTAATCAATTTTGTTATATCATGTCCAAGGAGCCTACTTCAATTCATACAAGGCCTTTCTCTCAACTTAAACACCTTTGTTTGTTTTCTTTTTATTATGAAAGATTCTAGTTTTGTTACATAACTTTTTTAATAGATCTCCATTTAATAAATCTAATTTGAAGTCAATTTGATAAATTAACTATTATAATTGTTCATCCAATGATAGAAAAATCATCACAATCCCAAAATGAAATACTAAAGAAAACTTTTCTTTGAAATCAATACCATGTTGCTACCTATATATTTTTGCCACAAGTTTAGTTTTATGCTTTTGTATCTTTCCATCTACATCAATTTTACCTTGAAAAGTCACTTCAAACAAATTGCTTTTGACCTTCTGGTAAGTCCACCATTTCCATGTTTTGTTCTTTTTATTACTGTTGATTCTTCTACCATTGTTGTATATCATTCTTCTTTTTTAATTACTTCATAAATTATAGGATCTAAAAAAATAAGAGTAAATTGACAAAATGCATATATATATATATATATTAATCAAAGATCTAAACTTTATTAATGGTGTTTTATCATAAGACTCCTCAAGGATGGTGGATGAAGAGTTTTCACTTTGAGGTCTAGATAGAGATTTTGATGATGTTGAAGATAACAAATTTGTGGCATAATAAAGGAACCACTGGTTAGCTTGTAAAATTTGACTCTTTGCTTTTGTTTTGGCAGATTTCAATTATCGTAGGAACTTATATTTTCATCTTTTCTTCACCATTATATGCCAAACCTAGATTGCATTTTCATCAAATACTATATCACTTCTTGTTAAAATGTTGTTACTAAGATGATTATGTAATCTACACATTTTAGATTGAATATAATAACCAATAAAAATACATTTTTCAAATAACTTGAAATTTTATTAGTGGAGTAAAGTTTCTAAGTATATTTTCAATTGTATAGTTGACAATATTCACACTATTGAATCTCATTTAATTGATATTACCATTACTCTTAACAAAAAATCGATAATTGATTCCTTACTTTTCATTGTCAAGGTTTCAAAATCATGCCAAAGTGATTGCAATCTTACCATAATGACCTTTAAATAATGTTTATGGGTGAATTCTATTGATTTTAATGGCATATTTTCCTTTGTTTTTGGCCATTTGATTTATGAGCAGCACCATTTATGAGTTATTATTATTGATTTCAGGAACATATGGGATTTAGAGCTAATTGGAGGAGTTTAGGGTGATATTGGAGGTAGAAGGGAGAATTTTGCAGACCATTAGGAGCACCCTGCCAGGGTGTCATTGAAGGAAGAATGCCTCACCATTGACAATCGATTCCAGCACCATCAACGACACCCTTTCTGGCTCATCGTTAAAGGCACTGTACACAACGTTTCACTTAAAATCAACTTCAAATCACTACCAAATGACGTAGCATCAATGTAAAAACCCTAAGAGTCATCCAACAAGTATAAAAGACCTAAAAAACACAAAGGGGAGATTTGATATATTGAAGAGAGAAACATCCTAGGGTAGAGAAAAAGTGTTTTTCCCTTTTTGAGTTAGTTTAAGCTTAGGTTTTCATTTTCTTTTGTTTAATCTTGGCTTAGTGCTACTAGAGGGAGTCCCAAGAGCTTGCAAGTGGGTTCAAGGAGTGGATTTCAACTGATTTGGACCAATTATTTGTTGTATTTCCTTCTCTTTCTATCCTATTTGTATGAACTCTTGATTTTATTAATGAATGTGTGTTTTATGTTAATATTCTATATTTTATTGATGATTATATTTGCTTAATTTGATTGGTTAAGGTTAGGATTGAATGGTTTTTGTGTAATTGGAGGATTTTTGCCTAATTGAAGTGTTTAATTTTTAATATTGTGGGATTGGCCATCTTAGTGAGATTTTTAGATGATTAGAAGACCTTGACCATAGGTTTTTTAATTATTGGAATATTAATCAAGAAACATAATCAAAATTATGTGTGGACCAAGCCCTAAGGTCTTTTGTGAGGGTTCCTATGATTAACGAACT
>JAOXYD010085350.1:0-12190 GCA_028565735.1 Pinacopodium congolense
TTTAAAATAAAAATTTATAACAAAAATTATAAAATAAATAAATAATATCATATAATAATTAAATAAAAATAAAAATAATAGATTTAATAGATAATAAAAATAATAAAAAAGTAAGAAAAAGGTTGGAAGAGTGGGTTGGAATAAAAAATAAAAAAACCAAAAGGGGTGAGTTGGGCTGGATTTGGTTGAAAAGAGTCAGACCAACAGGTTAAATCGATTAAACTGATTAAATTAATGAATTAAACCGGGTCGAACCGGTTAAATTGATCGGTTCGACTTTCAACCCTCCGGTTTTTATATATAACGGTTTTTAAAAGAAACTGAACTGATAAACTGACTGGTTTTGGGTTAATCGGGTCGAATCGGTCGGTCCGGTCTGATTTTTCAAACATTGGTGATAAGTTCATTTTTCATAACAAAATAAAGAAGCCTAATTATAAAGAAAGTTAAGAAGGCATTAGAAGTAAATTCACCATGATTTACAACCAAAAATATATATAAGAATAAGAAAATTTTAATTCAAAATTATATTTTGTTATGGATTAAAAATTATTACAGTAATATATAATTATATTTTGTAATTGGCTCTAAATAAATATGGAATACATGACATTATTTATGCATATTAATAGGACAAATCAATTCATCTTATAATCAAAACAAATGTGAAATTATATCAGTGATAATAGAAGTCAATAACTAATAAAAACCATAATAAGACTAGCTACATTACAACACAAGAGTAACAGAAATGAAATTTGGAATTCTGGCTCTAGATTACAAGAAAACATACCTTCCTTTTGACCTTTCTAAAGCCCCCGTTAGAACTTTCCCGTGTATTCTTCTTCTGTTGAGACATGTATAACTTATAGGCTAGGATTAACAATGACACACTAAGTTTCAACCCTTTTAGTGGTAAGGGTTTTGAAGCATAATAACAAATAAATCAGTGCATGAACGATTTGTTGACTTATCCATAATAAATTCACCTAATGAACCAAATTTATTAAACCTACCCACTTATTACGCAAAAGCGACCATTGAGCAGCGAGAAGGAGTGAGATGTAAACACTGAGGAGTGAGAAGAGCATAACAGTAACTAAGAACCAAGCACCGAGGAGTGAGAAGCAAGCACAGATGAACAAAGATCACAGTAGTGACCGAGAACCAAGCGTTAACGAGCAATAAATAAGTCCAAATGAATAAAGAGCATAGAGGAGCGACAAGGAAGCACAAATGAATGAAGAGCATAGACGAGAGAGAAGGAAGCGTAGATGAACGAAAAGCATAGAGGAGATTGAAGCAAGTGTAGATGAATGACACTTAGAGATTTCGAACACGAGACCACCCAAACTTTGGGATTTCAAAAAAATTTAGGAATTTCAGCTCACAACTTTCAAGTGAACTATTTCTCTATTTACTATAATAAATAATTTTTAACAAATAATTTTAATTTATTTAAATTTAACTTAATCCAAAAATTTTCTTCGCCTCGTGTCAATGATCTAAAGTTGATTTGGCAAAAGTTGGGGCTGACTAGATAGATATGTTAGCAAAGTTACCAGAAACATTAACGACATGCTAAAATTGAAAAAAATTGAAAGTTAATGCATTTTATTGCTACTTTTTGAAGTTCTAGTTAGTATTGAAAAATTGAGAAAACTTTGGGTATTATTTGGTAAATTTCCCTTAATTTATTACAAAGATATAAAGATCTAACAGAAGAAGTTACAGCTTTATCTATATAAATATTTAAAATGAAACATCAAATCATGTTGTCTTTTTATTCTAATTTTTTATTTTGTTATTAACAAAAATAACAAGAAAGGGAATTTGAGAAACCAAGTGAAGTGTGTTTTTATTTTGGGTTGACAATAGGTTACAGTGATTCAAATATTAGGATAAAAATTACATGTAATAAATAAAAACAAAATTTACTTATATTTTCTCACATAAAAATTTTAGAATTAATAGAGAAAATAAATGTTTTAGATCATGAATTAAATAATTTGAAGTTAGATTTATATGATTGTCTTAATCTTTTAAAGATTCTTGGTCAAATATACAACTTTGTAATTTAGAAAAGGCAAAAACCTTATTCATATCAAAACCAAAAATTAAAAAAAAACAAGACTTTTAAAAATAGAATTGAAAATATGTAAAAACATTTATTGGTATATTCTTATAAATCTATTTATGAAATGAAGAATCATGTAAACCCTAATGGGCCAATCATAATTTTAGTCATTGATCTTTTATCAATTTTTCAATTCAATCTTAAAATGCCAGGACTTACTATTTAAGTTCTATAACATTGCATTTTATACTAATTCAGTCCTTTTATCAGTCTTTATTAACGGAGATTTAACTTGGGAATGGATCCGTGGAATCCATGTAATAAGTTTCATAAAATGACATTGTTTTAGTATAATGATATCGAAACAAAAACTACGTCATTTTAAAACTATGTCATTTTGAAAAAAAAAATGGCATACCTTTATTTAATGCAAAACTCCACCTTTTCATATTTGAAAAAAAAAATCAAACTTCTAAGGAAATAAACAAAGTTCCATTGTTGATTAAGAAATGGAAAATTCGTGGAAAATTACAATTCCCACAGCTAAATAGTGTACCAACACGTCTTCATCAACATTATTTTTCAAAATGAGGTAGTTTTATTTAATGCAAAACTTTACCATGTTGTATTTGAAAAAAAAAACCAAATTCCTAAGCCTAAGCCATTGTTTCTCCCTCCTTTCTATCATTTGCTTTACTATTCTATCATTTTTACGTTTTTTTATTATGTGATTCTCTTATCGTTACATTTCTCTAAACTAAAACATGAAATTTTGTTCATTGTAATTCTGTGAATAGATATAGGTTTTGCTAAAAAGATTCCCAAGTTAGCAATTGAGAAGGATAGGAACAACATTACTATTTGGGGATTTTGGCTCAAAAGCCTTATGCTTTTTCAAGTTTAAGTAACCTGGAATGCTTCCAACTTTTGTTGCATCACTATACATATTCCAATAGTTGACATCCTTAAAAACTTTGGCAACAATTTATCTACTTGTGTATATATGCCACATTTCATTTTCATTTCCTTATTTCTCCTAGTGTTTTTAGATATTTGCTTAAAGGAAAATAGCGTCACTTAAAGCGGAGAACCAAAATTTCCTATAGGATAGTTCAAGATGTGTGAATATGTCTAGAAAGCATATGACAAAAAGTTGATACATATTCAAACTCGTAAAACTTGTGAAAATGTTGTGTGAGAAAGCTATAAATTCAAGTACTTTTGCTACAGAAGATATGTTTAGATCTCCAATGCACATGGCTACAAAGATAGGAATTCATTTGTTAGTCGTGTATATTATTAAGGTTTTTCCATTTTCTATTTGATATAGAATTGGTGAAGAGAAGCAATTGATTGGGTGGGGGGGGGGGGGGACAAAGTTTTTGGGTTAGGAACTTGATTTTTCCCTAAATACAAAATGGTGGAGCTTTGCATTAAATGAAACTACATCATTTATGAAGTTGCTTACGTGGTTTTTACATGTCATTTTTTAGGTCATGTTAAATCTTTGTTAATAAAGACTAACAGAAAGACAGATGGTATCAAATGCAAAGTTATAGGACTTAAGCAGTGAGTTTTAACGTTTTAAGACTAAACTGAAAAATTAATGTATGATCAAAGACTGAAATTATAGTTGTCCCAAACCCTAATCGCGTAATCTTCTATTAATGATGTTGCATCATTTTTAAGTAAATAATTTCTTTTTTTTACTTCAATTGTGACAAATACACTTTTAAGAATATTAAAATATGTTCTTCTTGTTTTGTCTTTTTTAAGGAGAATCTACAATTTTACTTTACTTGTAGTTGAAAAAACTATTTCATTTTCCTTCTTATCAACCTCAATTCTTTATTCCTCATCTTTACTATTTATAGATATTTGGTATATGAATGTGGCATGTGCATTAGTTTCAATGATATCTCAAAAAATGAAAAATAAATCTAAATATTCCATACATCTTTTTTTAATTTATAAGCTATTTTAGATATTTAAAATAATAAAAAATATTACACTAATGGTTTATAGTAAAAAGTAAACTGAGGTTTTTATTTTAAAAATTGTCTAAATTGTTCTTCACAATAATTATGATGGAGAAAATACCAAGTCAAATTAAATGGATTCCAAATGCTACATGGATGGAGATTATAAAGTCTGATATAGATTAACCAGAAGAAATATATATAAAAGAATTTGTTCCAAGCAAAAATGTTAGAATTTCGTCTATTTTTTGGGTTTGGAAAAGTGCGAATTTTGAAGAAAGGGAATCTTATGATAAGTTAAGAACCTCTTTTGAGAATCATTTGTGGATAAAATGCATCTTAATGCCAGAAATTTTGATAGGGTGGCTCTTGTGTAAGGATTGTATTATCCACAATTTTTATGAAATACAAGATGCTCATTGAATAATTAAAAACTAATCTTCAATACTACATCTCCCAAGATTTAAGAAATATTTGCACGTTCTTTAATAAATCAACAGAGTTGTTAGTTGTTGAAGTCTCATTTATATTATTTTAGTATGGATAATCCAAAAAAATAAAAAGACAATACAATTAAGGATTCGTTGGATTCTCCTTTTATGAAGATATCTATTTCGGTTAGGTTGAACTAGCAGAATAATATAATAGGATGAATCAAATAAGTTTTACAAGTTTTGCATCATGAGTTTTGTACTGTGTACAATTTGTAAAAGGTCTATATAAAATCACATAGGAACCTCGTGAAAATATACTTCTTTTATGGAATAAATTATTCTCATTCTTTTACTTTTAGAATGAAATTTTGTAAGGTAAGCAAAAATGTCATGGTTGTAGGAGTCTAAAATCACATATAGGCTTTATATATTTATATTTATATTTACATATATATTTTTTATATTTAGAATAGTAATGTGGCATAACCATCGAGGTGAATTTGAGACCTAAAAGATCAAATGCAATGAGAAATCTCTTTCTAGTTGCTCTGAAACAATTAGGAGATTTTTTTAGAAGAAATACAGGGTTTTGCTTCTGAGGGCATAATACTATGGGGTGATGGTCCCTCTTATGAGATCAAATCAATACATTCTAAGGAGAAATTGTTGAATATCAATCTTATCGATCTCATAAATATCACACCAAATCCTATCAATCGAATCACTTTTTATATTATTATTTATTATTGTTTAATATTTATATTATATTATATTTTTATATTATATTATATATATTATTATTATTCACAAATTGAAAATACAGGATTGTTAAGAATTAATCAGATTAAAACTATAACATCATCATTTGCTGGGATCAAAATATTTATGAGATTCGGGTCACTGTTTGTATCAATTAAAAAATTTGTTGGAATTCCCATTGTGATACATTCTTGAAAGGTCTTTTTCAAATTGATTTGATTGTAAAATCAAATTGTTAGCCCTATATGATACTTAAGGGATGATGGGATGAATTAGGTGTTTAAAATTTTTTTTAAAAGTTATACAACTTAATTTTTACTAATTTTCCCTGGTGCAGAAGCTAAACACAACTTGATGAATCAAATTAAATAATAAAAATAAATTAAAATATAAATTAAATGCATAAAAGTAAAGGAGTAAGGGAAGAGAGAAACAAACGATTTATCTTAGTTCAGAGCGGTCCACTTGCCCCTAAATCTAGTTCTTAGTACTAGTTATTGAGATTTTTGTATTATTGCAATAACGAATATAATTTAGTATTATAATCCTTTTTCGAGACTAAATGATAACCTTTCACTCTCCTTTTTCAAGGCTAAGGAATAACCTATAGCTTTTCCTTTTCTAAGGCAAAGGAATAACCTGCCACTCTTCCTATTCTAAGGCTAAGGAATAACCTCACAACACTCTTCTTTTATGAATTAAGAATAACCTTACAATACTAACAATATTTTTCTTCTTCACACCAACACGCTTATCACATGAACACCTTATAAAAATTATTACTCTTAACACATCAAAGTGTATAATGGCTCACATAAAAACTTGTGTATGAAATGCAACACACAGTACATTAAAAAACTTAACTTTATATATAAACTCACAAATAATATTTAAGAATGCTTAATCTCAATGTATACACACCTTTAATGTTTCTTGGATACAAAAATTATGCAAAAAACACATATTTATACTAAAAATTCATCTCATACCTATTAACTAATGTTCAAATAATGTTTTAAAACATTTATTAATATATCCATTTTAAAATCCAATAGTTGCAGGTATCTGTTGTAAAATCGCTAAGTTTGGTTAACACTCGACCGACCTCCTTTGTTGGGTTGACTGACCTTATGAAGTTCGTGTCTTCTCAATCTAACCTTAGCCCAAATAAAACTAAATATAACCTAATTCAATTCTTAACCTAATCCAACATATTTTAACACATTCTAATTAATATCAAACACAATTTACACAATTCAATACAATCAAATTAATTCAACTTACCAAATTTCCTTAGTGCATTAATCTAATCATTTTCATTCACTTTATACAATCACATACATAACCATTTCAACTTCAATTCATACAATTCTAATTCAAACAATCTTTATCCAATTTATACAAGTCAAGAATTAATCCCATAAATCATTCCAATTTTAACTAATTTACCAAATCATTAATCATACCAATTTATTAATTCATTCAAACCTTAACCAATTTAATCATCGTACATACTCATGCAATACTAAACATGTATTTATTCATCCATCAAGAGGATTTTCATGCACAACAAATATATATAACTCGTCTTGATTAGGCATCCTATATCCAAATACTAAACATGAATGTATGTGCATGATGTGAGCCCTTTCAACATTATGGTAAGATCAGGAGAAAACTTACACAAACTCTCTCATAACAACTTATCAAATTCTACTCTTGAACTGATTTTCTTCCATCTTTAATCTTCAGGGATAACTTTAATTCTTCTCTTTTCATCAAGATGATCTTCAACCATTTCCATATACTTCATAAACTCTAAGCATAGTCTTCAACTTTAAGGCTTCACATTCATGCACTTTAAGTCTTCATCATATAGTCAAAGACTTGTTTTCTTCAAACCTACCTCAACAAACATACCAAAGTCTACAAATACATTAGCAAAACAATTTTTTCATCATCAAAACAAAGGTAGAAAAAACCCTTGGTTCAGCTATCTCCCTCATTTTATTGATAACAAAACCATGTGATATTAGACAATTAAAACAAGCAAATTATATAAACAAACTAAACCAACATATACATGTAAACATCATAAGTAAACAAAAAAAAAATTGCTACCCTTTTCTAATATCACATCCATCATGTTCCTCTTTTTTTTTTAATTATAAAAAAGTACACATATAATTACAAAAAGGTATAAATCTCAAATATTAATGCAAAACAATTCACTCACGAAAAGTATAAAACTTTAATACCAATATACAAAACAAGTCACATATAAAGGAGATTCACATATATTCTCCCTTTATACCAAAAAAAAAAACTTTTTAATCATCATCCATGAATTTTTAAAACATCATTTGACAAAATTCTTTCAAATACACTCCCCCTTAATAACACACATAAGGACAAACTTAAAATAACATGTCCTAAATATTCAAGGAGGGACATGATCTTCTGAATCTTATTTTAAAACTCAACAATCAAATAATCATCAAAACTGATTCCAATAGTTGTTATAAAGTGATTAATACTAAAAAATCACACACTTGATACTAACATTGTTGAAGTGAGACTCGTCTATACTAATTATTAATCAATATGATGCCAATTGTTAACAAAACCATTAGCCTACACCAAAAGTTGATACCAATTGTTAAAAATTGACTTGCTGATACCTATTACAACAAAATATCATTAATTGATAATTGATACCAAGCAATTACAACATGACAAGTCTATCATAAGACCAATTATTAATAATACTTCAAAATAATTATATATCACAGATTATCATTAATAAGTAGCAACAATATAATAAATATCACTTACCAAATCCAGAAGGGATACTCTCCCTTTATACATAATCGAAAGCATTTAATCAACTAAAAATCAAATTAACACTGTAACATTATACACAAGATACACACAATCTCATGATACTAATTAAATCACTTCATACTCGACATAACTAATAAACTCTCAATGTTTATTACAAATTTATCAAAATTATAAACTTTGACTAAATCCTCTTAAGTTAATCAAAATCATGCACCAATTTTCAAAAATCACAAATTTCAAATTTTAAGAAAATTTAAATGTCACACTTACTTCTCCCCCTATATTCATGCATCATTCAAAACGTCATGGAGTAAACATATGAAAGAGATAAACATGTCAAATCCACATCAAACACCATATCATATCATTATAAAAAATTCCCTTTTCATTAAAAAAATAATGACATAATGTAAGAATTTAAGAAACTCAACTTTTCAAAATTGAAAAATCAATCATAAACCTAAGCTTATGTAATTGATCAAATATCATGCTCTCCTTAAATATATGCATAATGCTCCAATACTAAAATTTTCAAACATCGGTGGCAATTGTCACAAGACTTCAAAAACCATTTCAAAAGCTCAAATGCCATCATTTCTCCCAAAAGTTGATGCATTTAAGACTCTTAAAGCTATCAAACTCTTCATGCTTTGAAAATCATGCATTTTTATTAAAGTTTATGCATTTTTGAAGATTCTAATTTTTAACACACCTTTAAAGAAACAATTAACAAGTTTAAAGACGTTAAGATCATCAAACTATATGATCGTTCAAGAGGCTTTAAATACATGCTCAAAATATCATCAAGAATTTTCTGATGTCGAAATGTCATGGCATGAATTTTTCAAAACACACTTTAAGAGATCTTAACATTTTCAAAATTCATGTTGTTTAATTTCAAAGATTTTAGCGTATCATGACTTCTCAAAAATATTTTCATTAACTAATGTAAAGGGACAATTCATCAAACCTTTTAGTAAACAATTTTGTAAAAAGAACTTATAAACCACACTTTAATAAAATTTCTAAGTTTCACTTCAATGAAAGAAATTTCTTTTAAAATATGTAAGTGTAAACTTTAAAATACATGAGAGGGATCAAAATGTCAAGGTCATGATTATTGAAAATATGTTTAAAAGTCTTCTATATACTTACAAATGCAATATCAATCATGAAATTCATAAGGAATCTGAACACTTTGAAATTAATCAATGCAGAGGCAACTGAACTTATTAAACAAGTGATATAATGGAGTGTTTTTAAGACCCTAAGTATTAGTCCCACAGGAATATTTTATAATAATGAGGTCAATTAATTTACATTTATTTAGGAAATTCCAATTAATTGATTAAAAGGCTAAAAATTTCTATACTATCTTAACTTGCTTCAAATAATGCAAATTGACTTCTATATTTCTTTAAAAATTTACCAAAGATTACCGAATTGTGGAAATTAGCTAAGGATTAGGGTTTCAATGAATTAATTGAGCAATTAACATTTTTTAGGGTTGAATTAGAACATCTTCATAATTTTAAGGCAAAGCTATGGTTAAGACTATATCTTTTCTTTATTAATCCTAATTTGAAGTTTAGCCATACATCAAATTAAGTTAATAGGCCTTAAGATTAAGAAGTTAACTTTTGAAAAATTAATCTCTAAACTTAAAATCTCACAAATAATCTAGTTTTGTTCATTCAATAATTAATTTGTGTTGTTTATTGATTTTTCTAATAACCTAAGATGATTTTTCAAGTCTTAAATTATTTTTTACTCTAATCTTAAGTGTCCAACTTAAAATCAGATGGTTTTGCCAAATCAGTCCCTTAAACATCTACAAAATTTCACTTAATTCATTTAGACACCAATCCTTAGCTAAAAAATTGAATCAGCCACATATATTCATTAAAACATACAAAACATTCATATTAAGCAACATGCTTTATTTAATCTGAATACAAGAGCCTAAATGACATGTTTATAAGTTGCAAATCTCCAAGAACAACTCTTAGATGATCCAAAACTTATTTAGTTTGATTTGGAATTTAGAAAAACTCTAAATCAATAAGAAAAGCTCATGAAAGTTCAAAGAATAAGAAGAGATATGAGTTTAAACACAATTCTTTGATTAATCTAAAAAATAGAGCAAATATTGAAGTAATCTGATAGGAGTTGATTTCATATTGACTTTCATGATATTTGGATATGAATTCACTCTTATTTTTATGCTAAATTATTTAGTTTGTGATCTTAATTGTTTAATTTGTATATGGCAACATAATTAGAGTGAAACCAAGGAAAATGTGGAGAATGGAGCTTAAATAGGAGAAAAATGGCGGGTCTATGTAGTCTTGTGTTTAACCCTTCAAAACCATCAGTTTACTCATTTTTTGGGACTTAAACAATGTGGGTATTATTGTGCCATTTAGCTATTCTTCAAGTGCCATTTAACTCCCTATAGAGTCAAAAACAGCTGGATCTATAATTTTCATTGGTTGCAAGCTGCCAAATTGCTTTTTCATGTCTCAAAGATATAAATTCGAGTCTAGAAGCCATCTTTAACGATAAGTTTTTGACAGAACACGAAATCAAGAGAGAATTCAGATGACCTTAGGTTCTAGGGCTATTTTTCTCTTGTTTTTCATTGTTTTGATCTTGTTTTGTAGATCTAAGTTGGTATTTGGAAACTGTTGGAGCTCTTACACATGATTCAAGCTTGTAAACATGTTTGTAGCTATTTAGTGATGCATTCTAACCTGTTTTTACTTTGTTATCTTTTATGCAAGAACATGATGAATGTTATGAGAATGGTTTATTTCTTACTCTAAATGAGTAGTTGAATTTATTTTTGGTTGGGAAATGCTTCTAAAATGATCTAGATATGTGTTAAATGTGATTCCTTGCATGATTATGGGCTGTTCTTTGCTTAAATGATGAGATTAATGCTTATTCTAAGCTTAACATTTAGAATAAAGTAAAGAAACAAGTTCGGATATAAGAAATCTTCCTAATTTGTTGGAAAAATCCTTAAGTAACCTAATTTAATTCATTGAATAACCAAACTTTATTTTATTTTGAGGGTCATAATATGAAAAATTGAATTCTTAGATTAAACTTCTTATTTTTAAAGCCTGTTACATAAGATTGTAGCCTGACAAAACTTCAACTTAAGTAATTAGATAAAAAGCTTTGTCTTAACCATAGCAATGCTTTGATTGAGTGAAGTGACCCTAGGAAAAGTCCTCTAATCCTTGTTTAATCCATCTAGATCATTGAAAATCATTTCCTAACCAATTTGATCTAACTAAGCAATCCTTTTTATCAACTAAGTTATTATGCATAACTTGCCATTTTAAGTTCATTTAGTAATTTTAGTTTTTCATTTCATTTGAAATTAAATCTCTAGATAACTACTTTGTCCTAATACTTGCAATTTGGCTTTCCCAATGAAATGATAACTTAGATCTAAAATATTTCCATATATTATTTGTGACTAATGCACTTGCCATCATTGTTGGTTTAATTTGAAAACGAAAGGAATTTTATGCTTCAAGGGATTAATTTGTGAATGAATTTGGATTAATTGGATTTATTAGAAAACCAACAAACATTTTTTGGCACCATTATTGGGGATCACCAATCATAATTGGAATATTATGAAACAATAGTGAAGATTAGTCTAGAGCTGTATATATTATATAAAGTGTTTAAATTTGTTTGTTTTCCTTGTGTAATTTTTCTTTTTATGAAATCTCATTATTTAAGTAGTCTTTTTATTATTGTTGATTTAAATTTGCATGCATACTCGGGAACGAAAACCCAAGCACTTAGAATTTGATTCAGAGTCTGAAAGAATTATTAAGAAGCAAAAGAAAGAAACTTGAGCGAGTATATTTGGAACTGTAGGGGTATAGACCTTTAGTAAGCAATCTTTTGATTTAGACATGGATCCATTAGAACATGTTACCCCTATGGCACCCAAGAGGGGGGGAGGGGGTGAATTGAGTGTTTAAAAACTTTTGTGGAATTAAGACACTTTAAACACCTAAGGCCAAGTTAAACAATATGAAATTCTTTAACTTAAATGGAATGCCAAGTTA
>JAOXYD010085400.1:0-12189 GCA_028565735.1 Pinacopodium congolense
TGTATTCCTTACGCAAATACTAATTTCCAGATTTGAACTCAATCACATCAAAACAGTCCACTGAATTAAATTAACTACATCATCTTCTCAAGATAGCTTCTTGCCAAACTGTTTCATAGAAGCATTAATAAGACATCAAGGATCATGTTTCATGTTTTATGCTTGGACTAATTCCAGCTCTAAGGTTCTCAAAAATTAGGAAATAATATAAGGTTCATTCACAGGGATCTATCACAGGTAGTAGTAGGAAAATAAGCATCACTCAAGCTCTAGTTACTTGTTACTCAATCTGTTTTCACTTAAATTAATCTAAGACCTACATCTACAACTTTCATTCTTTGAGTTTCCTTAAATTCATCCTCAAAAGATATGTAAAATGGATCTCAAAAGTGAAACCATAATTTTTCCCAACACAGAGGTCTATCACGGGAAGTATTAGGAAAAACAAGTATAACTTACGTTCTAGTCACTCTTTTATCAAGTTGTTTTCATTGAGGTCAAGTTCTGACCTATATCTACAACTTTTATTATTTGAGTTTCATCAAATATAGACTTTAAAAATATGTCAAATAGATCGTATTAGTGACATCGAAATTTCAGACTGCACAGAGGTCTTTCACATGCAGTGTTAGAGCAATAAGCATAACTTAAGTTCTAGTCACTCTTTTTATTAAGTCTTTTTCACTGAGGTCAAGATCAGACTATATCTACAACTTTTATGCTTTAAGTTTCCTCAAATTCATGCTCTAACGATATGTAAAATTGGTCAAAAAAGGAAGATGAAACTAAAACCTACACTAATTTCCAACAGAATCATATGTACTTTATCTTAACTCATCATCATACTTACTTGTCTAGCTAAAATTCCAACCCAAAGATCAAGTTAAATCAGCTCTCCATGCATGCAGAAATTAACACAAACTCCAGAACACACATATTCTGTGGTTAGAGAAGAAGAAATGATCCAACTAAGGTTGCTTTGATACATGTGACACCTAGGTGCTAGGTATCTCGTTCTTACAAGGCCATATGTCCCTATGTATGGTCTCCATTTGTCTTGCATTTTTGTTGCCAAATGACACCATTAGGTTAGGCCATTTATCACTCACTCATTGTTGCCATTTTCCAACTAATTAGCTATGACATTTATCACTTAATTTTCCATGCAAAATGTCACTAATTCATAAGTTTAAGCTTAATCATCTTAATTTTCCAGCATTTCATCTGAATTTTCCAGCACTTTATCTTAATTTTCTAGCATTTTTTCTAGACCAAATATACATTGAAATTGTACCAAATATGTATTCCTTACAGAAAGGATAATTTCTAAGAATGTATATTGTCCGAAGGGAATGATATTATCATTTATAAGTAGATCTTAGTAGTGAAATAGAAGGATGATGGTGCATTAGAGATGTAGGCATCACATTCAGTGACTAAAGGATATGCTTAGTCACCTAGTAATTACAATGAGGCAAGTTGTGTTTCATTGCTAAAAATTATCACGACTAGAATATTGCTTCTGTAACTGGCATCTTCTCCAATATGATCTTAAGAATGCCTCCTCTATGGATAATTGGATGATGAAATCAAAATGAGCATTCCATCATAATATATGTATTGTGCATGTAACAAGGTATATAAGTTGAATAATGATCCCTATGTAATGCATGATTAGTGAGATTATGCTTTTGGGTTGTTACAAAGGTCATGATATGTTTTGGAACTAGACATAGGGAGTATCATTTGTGATGATCTATGTGCTTGACATTATCTTAATGTGAGATAATGAATATGGAAATGGGTATATATATGCTTGACATCTTATCATAAATAATGATATGAAATGATTTATGATTAATGATAGATAAGATTTGATGTAAATCAATGTCTATACCGATATATACAAATAATAATTTAGAAGAAGATAATGATCCTCCAACCATGTTGAGAAGATGATTTACTAAATTTTAGTATGAAAACTAATATATCTTAGTCATACATGGTTAAATGTTTAATAGTAAGTTAATGCACTTAGTCAATTCATGCACAATCTTGGAGAATGAAGGAATACAAAAACATATAGGGTGCTCAATTTCTCAATAAGGCACCCAAAGAAAAGGATTTTGTTCTATTTTTGAATTTTTCTATCACTATTACTGCACAACATAATGCTACGTAAATCTATTATTGAAAGGTTACTTCAGTTAGTATGCTTGCAGAAAATTTTTTTGATATTAAACTAACATTTGAAGGCCTTGACAAGTTAGTAGTTCATCATTATTACATGTAATAGTAAAAGACATGAATGCACGACTAAAAAAATGGAGGCAATTGATGGAGGAGATGATAGATGAATGGAGTTGATGTCAGTGTCCATCATATTTTTCATACTAGTATATCAAATGATTTTTCAATCATTAAATGTTATAATTAATAGGGTAAACTTATAAATATTGCATGATACAATATTCAATAGGATTATGGAAGAAAAGCTTCACATTGTTGGTTGAAAATGTTATTTTACAATTTATAAGATTATTTATACAACCTATAGTGCACACATGTACATGTTGCATGATTAGGGACAAGTAACAAAACCATGTGTTTTAGTGCAAGGGGAAAATTTATTTTGTGCTTAACATATGTTGTTAAAATTTCATATAAGAATATTATGGAATAATTAAAAATACCTTTCACAATTTAATCAAAGTAAATTGAAAAAACAAGGATATTAATATAAGGATATATGCAAAATTGTAAAATAAACATAGCATAAATTAATGTGTCAAAATGAATTTGAATTCATGTTTGGGGTGGTGTACTTGTTAGAAATTTTGGTGGGTGGAAGTGCCATTTTAGACTGACCATGAATCTTTCCCCAAAAGCCACTAAGATATCCTTGGACTGTGTATGAAAAGTGGTGAGAATTTAGAGTGAAAAAACTAGTTTGTTTTTTACATATATTCTCCATTTCATTTTGGTTGTTAGACGTCTGATCATGTTTATTAAATTGGGTTTCTTTTAAGAAGTCCATTGATTGGAAGGTAATATACAACCTCTTATATATAGTTGTAGGATTAATGTTTTCATCCTTATCGAGGATAGTTTTGTTAAATAAATGCATCTTTTTTTCTCAAGGTTATGGGAGCCTCTTATAAACAGTTTTGCTAGTTTTAAATTTTAAAATGACCTTTAGAAAAACAAAAGGTTATGGTTTGTAGGTAATGATAGTGTGTGGATAATGGAAATTCTAATTCTCATATACTGAATGTAAGATATCATTATTCTTAGGGTTTATAACTATAATACATAGTCAGGAGCTTGTATGAATATTGAAATTGAGATCTTTTATAACATTATTTTTCCTACATATAGAAGGGTTGAACCAAACATTTGATTTGTTAAGGGAGTATCAATGAAATATAAGAAAAGGCTACATCTAATATAAAATTTGCATTAATTGTAAGAATGTAGTTGGTTGCAATCAATGTGTTTTTATCATTTATTCATAAGTATGTTAATAAATGTCATGTTGGGAATTCATATGGTGATTGAATTGGTGATTAGTCATGGTTGTTTATAATAAATTATGCTAATATTTGCAAGAAAGAGAAATGAAGGCAAGTTTCAAGTTGTACAAAGATACCTTATCAGGCATCAGTAAATAAGATGTAGTGCATAAATGAAAAAAATAAATAGGTTGGTATTTTGAAGAAATTCTCATGCAAACTTGTAATGCATAGTTGTAACACATTATTGGTCACTATGTTTTTGCTCCTTAACCATGAAGTACAAAGTTCTTCTATAATGTTATAGATGTGGGATCATGGAAAATTTGGGGTCTAAGGGAGTCAACATAATAGGGTTAGGGCATAAGAATTTTTTATTCAATACAAGTTGAAAAAAAGATTGATTGCTTTTGTTTTAGAATAATATGCATTCCCTAGTTTGTAAGGTTGTCACTTGCATTGCTAGGGTACTAAAGTTTATGACATGGTTCATGAGTTGAGCAACTAGTAGGTGTATTGGGTACATGCAATGGGTTTCAAACAACTGCTTCAAATATAGAGGTTTGGCTTATGCTATGACTTGTGTCATTAGTTGTGCACTTGCTTCAATCCAAACTACCCAAAATTTACAATGAAGGATGGAGAGCATGAAGAGATTTGGGTGATGATGTTGGTTAGATTTTTTAAGGTTGCTAAATATACCTAAAAGTATTCTTTATAAGCCATAAAATTGAATAATAATTAATTTTGAATTAATATGCAGTCAAGGAGAATAAAATTGAGAGAAAATATGTTCTTGATAAATTGTTTATTTCAAAATGTGAAGAAGAATTTCTCAGGCACTTCTTGCTCTTTATGTTAGGGGTCTTCTATTCCCCAAGTCCATTGAATGGGATAAGTACTCATCTACTGAGCATTTTGAGTGAAGTAGTGGATTGTGAGAACATGGTATGAGGCCATTTTATGCTAAAAGATTTATGTAAACATACTAAAAGGTTCCACGAGGCATTATAGGGCAAGGGGTTTAGCCCCTATATAGGTAGTTGTATTATTTTATTGATGGTTAGTTTAAATAGTCAATGGTTATCTAACTCTTTATGTTATGCTGTTATTTATCTTTTTAAACAAGGTTTAATTGTAATATTTTATATGTGCAAGTTTTCTACTTCGATTAGCTAAGAGTAAACCATCCTTTTAAGTGGGGTAATTGATCTCAAATTTGTCACTAGGATGAAACTTGCATAAAAGATAAGTGGAAAAGCTAAGGTTATCTGTTTGTGTTGACATTATTTTGTATTTATGATTAATACATTGCACCAAGATAGCCTTGGTTACATTTTAGGTATATTTTCTTAGACTTAGAGATTGTAATATAGGAGTAAACATAAACTTGATGTGGTTGGTGTGGGAAAGAAAAGAAGAGTAATGTAAAGCTGCAATTGAAGATAAATGACTTTTACCACTTAAACAGTCAATTGTTCCTTTAATATATAGCTCTGTCTTAAAGTTCAGTCATTATGTACTTATATGTGTGAAGAGTTTAGGAGATGAGAGTAAAAGTGGAGGGATGGGCACTAATGGGAAGGAAGCACAAACTCATTTAGATTATTATAGAAAGGAGGTTAGGTAGCGCAACGTGTTTAATTAGTAATTTACATGACTTTTATGGCATAATATGTAGTACTTTTACCCAATAAAGGAAAAAGTTCATGCTACTTTTGAGTTTGTTTTTGCTGAGTTTAAAGTTTACGAGAGTCTTGGAGCATATGGAGGGAAAATAGGGGAAAAGGAGCAAAAGTATACAAAATAGAGGGAACAACGATGGTCTAGGTTGCTAATTAATGACATCATTATTCTCTTGGAAACCATCGTTTAAGCTCGAAGTAAAGACATTAATGGGGTTTATTAAATAGTGTCGTTAAGTGATAATCTTACCATTATTTATGTCACAGGATTTAAGAGAATTCCTGATTTCAACAAGATGAAATGATGATTATAACCTCTATCTTTTACCCTACATGACAAAAACCCTAGTAGCCACCCTTGGGTACTATATAAACTCCATTTTCATTGCTATTTTGGGGCGACTTAGAGATTTAGATCAAACATTCATGTTAGCTAGGGTTTCCTCTTATTTCCTTCTCTATATTTCATTGTTTTATGGTTGGGACTTGTAGGAGAATTCAAATAGTGAAATAGTTAGAGAATATTAGGGAGTGATAATCTTTTTGTTAAATTTTGATTTATTTCATTTATATATTTGTATTGTCTCCATATATCTATTTCATTCAATGAATATGCATTTTATGTCTTTATCTTATTTATCAATGATGCGTATGTATGTGTAAGTTGTTTGAGCTAGGTTATGAGATTAAATGGGTTATAAACAAATTATATGGATGATTTTTACCTTAATTGAGAAACTATTTAATCTAACTCAGTACAATCACCTAAGTTAGAGTTTTGGTAATTAAAAATCCTTGCTATTGTTTTTAATTACTAGAAAATTAATTAGGTAACATACTTAAATCTAAAAGGAGAACAACTTTAGAGACTTTCATGAGGATTCCTAAATTTAGCAAACTTAATTTATGCCTTTTATTCCAGTTATTTATGGATTAAGTAGATAATTTGAGTTTAAAAGAGAAAAGAAGTTTCTATGGGCATTGCTTGTGTCTTTTTCAGTGAAGGATGTCCTAAATCTTTCTAATACCACTAATAAAAGTGATTAAACCATTGAAATCCGAAACCTTAACTTTTATATATTTGGAAAGGTCCTAGTTATTAATTGGTGATAGATTGGAGTCTTTGTGTTTTATTAATTTTTTTCTTTTAAGTTCTCATCATTTAAAATTTAGATTGGCTGAAATATTAAACATTGTGTTACTTGGTATTAGCTTATTGGTCCCTATGGAATATGATACTCAACACTCACTATTTTATACCACATATTGACGATGTGTGCTTGCCTCTATTTAGTCTTAGGGTGAAAGTGAATCCTTACTTGTTTGATTTAGACCTCAATAAGTTTTTGACATCATTACCAGAGATCTAATTGTGAGATATTATGAATCGAATAGTGTTGATTATTTCAAACTTATTTCTTATTTTAATATTTACTTCATTTTTTTGTTTGCTATTTGATTGCTTCTTTTTATGCACACATTATTTTTTATTTTTAGTTGCTTTTAATTGCTATTTTTAGTTTGTTTTTATTCTGTTTATACAAATTCATGACCAAAAGCCTAAGAGTCTAATGCTTTATACTTAGATTGAGAAAACTACTAAGAGATTGTGTAAGGAAGCTAGATTAGCTCAGAGTTGTAAGATAGAAGAAGAAGATACTGGAGTTAAGTGGTAGGAAGCTACACCACACTTTGTAAACGAGGAACATCGTAAGGAAGATACCATACATCATTATAAGGAGAGACGGGAGCTGATCATGATGGATCTCAGCATGGGGAACAACAATAGAACATTTCCAGTATTGTGATGTTGAGGGTCATTGCAATTAATCTTAAGATGCCCCATGGCATCATCTTTATGATAAAGACATCTCAGTTTGGAGGATTACCATTCCAAAAACACACTTGAGGACATTTTTGGTTATTTGGGACTTATTTAAGTAGAATGGTTTGTCAAAGGATGCAGTTAAGTTGAGATTATTCATATTTTTTTTATGGATAAGACAAGAGCATTGTTGGCCACACTACAATCAAGGTCTATTACTATGTAGGATTAGTTGATGAAGTTGTTTTTGGCTAAGTTCTTCCCAATCTACAAAGATTGCTAAGATAAATATAAAGATCACTTTGAGTATTAAAATCCATATAAGGCATGGGAGAGATTCTAGGATATGTTAGCAAGGTGTCCAAGTCTTCAGTTCTTCACATGGTAGTAAGTTAACATATTCTATATAGAAGTCACACCACTGATAAGGAGCATCATAGATGTAGCTACATGGGAACTTAATGAGGAAAAAAAAACTAGATTCCGCTTAGAGATTAATAGAAGAGATGGCCACAAATAGTTTATAGTATCATATAGGGAGGAATCCTAGAAGGCTTACTAAAGCTCATATGGTGTATAACTCAGTAGTAATTTTAACTTAGATGGATGTATTGACCAAGAAATTGGATAGTCTTATATAGAGTATGAAGGGAAGTGCAAGTTTACTTAAAAGGAGTTGTGCCAGTTGTGAGTATTGTGGTGGAGATTCACATCCATCCCCAGAGTTTCAAGTAGGAAATTCATTTACACAAGAGAAAGAAGAGTTATATTATGATGGAAATCATAATAGGAGAGGTGATACTTACTATATCATATACAAGCTAAGATGGAGGAAACATCTAAAATTCTCTTATAGTAACAACTAGATGGCACATCCACAATCTTCCAATGTTCAAAAAGCACCTCCTTTAGGATTTAAGGCTACCACTTTAATGTATTTTGAGAAATTAAACCTTGAAGTAATGCTCACAAAGTACATTTCTACTAGTGAAGTTAGGATGTAACATATAAAAGCTTTAATTAGTAATTTAGAGAATCAAATGAGTCAGCTTGCAATCTTGATGAAAGAGAGGATTCTAGATTCCTTGTCTAGTACTACTGGGGCCAACCTGAGGGAGGATATAAAGGAAATTTCATTAAGATGTAGCAAAGAGTTGAAGGGAGCTAAGAGAGTAAGAAGGAGGATGAAAAGACAAAGGAGAGTGAAGAAGGTGAAAATTAAGAGACTAGCGAGGAGGAAAATAAGGAATTGACTATAAAGGAGGATTAACCTAAGTTGTTTGCTAACTCAGTTACCAATTTAGTAAGACCTACTATACCTTATCCTCAGAGGCATAAAGTTAATCAATTAGAAAAAAAATTCAGTAGGCTCCTTAAAGTTTTTAAGAAATTACATATTAACATTCCCTTTGCTAAGGCTTTAACATGAATTCCTTCTTATATAAAATTCTTGAAGGAGATCTTATCTAATTAGAAGAGGCATCAAGAACATGAAACTGACAGGTTAAATGAGGGGTGCTTAACCATTTTGTTAAAGAAGTTGCTACCTAAGATAAAGGATCTAGGATATTTTACTATTCTCTGAATAATTAATGACTCACATATTGTTATTGGCTTAATAAATTTGGGTGCCAATATTAAAGTGATACCTATTTTTCTTTTCATGAAGCATGGATTGATGGAGTCAAAACCAACTATAATTTCATTAAAATTGGTAGACCAATCCATCACATATACTAAAGGGATCAATGAGGATACGCTCATTAATGTGGACAAGTTCATCTTTCTAGTGAACTTATCAGATTTTGATAAGGAGGAGGATTGAGACTTTCCCATAACTCTTGGAAGAATGCGCAACATAAAAAACTCTTCTTAAGACTTCAAGATGAAAAAATAATTTTTTATGTCTTTGATGCTATGAAACATCCATCTACTCTTGATTCCTATAACTTTATTGATATATGCTCTCATGATACTAATCCTTCTTCTAACATTTGCGTAGGATTACTGAAGGAAGAAGTATAAGGATTACTTGAAAATTTAGGCGAGGAGTTCCAAGAGGATCTTTAAGAATATGCAACTGATATGGAGAAAGCATTATGGACACAATATTTAGCCTATATGCCTCTCTAAAGACCAGATAATTCACTTAAAAACCTCCTTCTCTTAAACTGAAACCCTTACCTAATCATTTGAGATATGCATTTTCACAACGACCGGAGTGTTACCTATCATTATTTCTTCTTTATTTACATATATCATGGAGGAGAGGCTTTTAAGGGTATTTTAAGACTATAAGAAAGCATTAGGATGGTCGATTGCAGATATAATGGGAATTAGTCCCTCCTTCTGCATATATAAGATTTTCATGGAGAATGGAAAAATAAGGCATTAGTGTAGCCTTTAAGACATCTTAACCCATATATAAAGGATTTAGTTAAGGATGAGATAGCCATGATTTTTTATGTAGGTATTATTTATCGTATCTAAGATTCTAGTTGGGTGAGTTCTATCCAAGTGGTGCCTAAGAATGGAGGCACCACTATGATGAAAAATGAGAAAAATGAGATGACAGTCATTATGAAAGTTATTGGGTGGAGGATATGTATAGATTATAGGAGGTTAAATGATTCCATATGTAAAGATAACTTTTATTTGGATTTTATTAATAATATGATTAAGAAGTTAGCTGGACATAGTTTTTATTATGCCTTGTGGATTATCTAGTTATTCCTAGATTCTAATAGCCACGAAAGATCAATAGAAAACCAAATTTACATGTTCTTATGGTACTTTTGCATATATATGCATATCTTTTCATTTTTTTAATGCTCTAAGTACTTTTCAGTGATGCATGATGACTATATTTTCTAACATGATTGGTAGTTATATTGAGATCTTTATGGATGGCTTCTCTATCTTTGGTTCTTCTTTTGATACATGTTTGGAAAATTCAGAGAAAATCTTTAAAAGATGTAAAGAGACCTATTTACTACTAACTTGGGAAAATGTCATTTTATAGTGTAGAAGTATATTATTTTAAGCCATAAGATATCTAGCAAGGTTACATAGGTGGAACCGGCTAAAGTTGAAGTCATTAAGAAATTATGTCCACCAAATTTTATTAAATCCATTATAAGTTTCTTAAGGCATGCTAATTTTTACTGTCGTTTCATTAAGGATTTTTCTAAAATTTTTAGACCTTTAAGTAAGCTACTTAAAAAGGATGTTATGTTTATTTTTGATTTCAAATGCATGACATCTTTTGATTTATTAAAGGAAAAACTTATGTTACACCTATACTTGTTTCTTTTGAATGGTCTCTTTCCTTTGAACTAATGTGTAAAGCAAGTAATTTTGTAGTAGGGTTGTTTTAGGACAATGACTTTGAACAGTGTCTAAAGCCATTACATCACCACTGAGACGGAGATGTTGGCGGTGGTACTTACTTTTGACAAGTTATAATCTTATGTAATTTTGTCTAAAAGTTGTATTTATACTATCTATGTAACTTTGAAGTATTTGGTGACTAAGATAGATGTAAAACAAAGACTATTAGATGGGTTCCATATATTGAAGTTAAAGATAAAAAGGGGGCTGAGAACTTTATAGCTAATCACTTGTTAAGTTTAGATGAAGCAACCATAGAGAGCGAAACCAAAAAGGACTTCAAGGAGTTCTTTACTGATGAACAACTTATGGCTATGATAGCCACTCCTTAGTTTACTAATTAGTAATATCCTTTATCCTAACTTTTCTTATAATTATAAGAAGAAATTTTTTTTAGAGGAAAAACACAATCTTTTGGATAACTCTTTCCTATACAAGATTTATGTAGATGATATAGTTAGGTGTTGTATTCTTAAAGAGGAAATGTCCTCCATTTTGCATCATTGTCATTCTAGAGATATTAGGGATAATGGGGCCACTAGAATATAATAGAAAATTTTAGGGTGTAGTTTGTATTAGCTAACTTTTTTTAGGAATGGATACACTTTTGTTAAATCATATGATAGGTGCCATAGGAATGGAAACATTTCTAGGAAGTATGACATGCCATTAACTAACATCCTAGTTTATGAGATTTTTTATATTTAAGGTATTGACTTTATGAGATATTTTCTTAAGTCTTACTCTAATTAATAAAATTTTGTTTTTGTTTATTATATTAGAAAATAGGTAGAAACAAAAGGATTGCCTATAAATGATGCTAAGGTTGTCATTTTTTTAAAAGAAAATCATGTTTACTCACTTAAGGATAACTGTGGCCATTATAAGTGATGGGTGTTCACATCTTTGCAACAAAAGTTTGATATTTTATTAGACAAGTATGGAGAGTCTCATAAGTTTTCTATAACATAACATCCCCAAACAAATGGGCAAGTTGAGGCCTTCAATATAGAATTGAAGAAAATCTTTGAGACGAACATTAATGCCTCTAGGTGGAATTAGTGATTAAAGTTAAATGATGCACTCTAGGCTTGTAGGATCGCCGTCAATACAACTATAGGCATGTCACCTTTTAAGATAGTGTATGGAAATGCTTGCCATCTTCTTGTGGAGTTAGAAAATAGAGCATATTGGGCAACTAAAATTTTAAATTTGGAATTGCATCGTACAGGTACTAAGAGACTATGCAACTGAATGATTTTGATGAGTTCAAGTTTGTGATGCATCACAATCCAAAGTTGTATAAGCAGTAAGTGAAGAGATGACATGGTAAGCAGCTCTTACATTGAGACTTTAAACTAGATGACAAGGTATTGATCTATAACTCTTGATTTACTCTCTTTTAGGGAAGTTAAAGTCAAGGTGCTAAGTTCTATTTAAGGTAAAAAGGGTTTCCATTTGAGGTTCTAGAGCTAAGAAGAGAAAATAACGAACCTTTTAGAGTGAATGGATAGAGAGCTAAATTTTACATACCTAGATTTGTGTAGGATATAAAGGAAAGAATTTTCCTCTGTGATCTTGCAACATCTTCTCAGTAGCCTTCATCGCATGTTTCATAGGATCGTAGAATTTCATTTCTTACAATCTTGTTTTTGTTTGTGATTTTACTTTGTTTTGCTGTTTTCACTTTCTTTGAGTTGTTTCTAGTTTTTTTTTCTTAAGATCCATAAGAATGGCTACAAGGTGTGACTGCATGACCTTTTTCAAAAGAGTTTCC
>JAOXYD010085420.1:0-12188 GCA_028565735.1 Pinacopodium congolense
TATAAAATAAATAAATAATATCATATAAGAACTAAATAAAAATAAAAATAATAGATTTAATAGATAATAAAAATAATAAAAAAGTAAAAAAGTTGGAAGAGTAGGTTAAAATAAAAAATTTAAAAAAAAGTGAAGAGGGGTGAGTTGGGTTGGATTGGGTTGAAAAGAGTAAGACCAATGGGTTAAACCGGTCGAACCAGTTAAATATGTGAATTAAACTGGGTCGGACCGATCAATTTGACCGATCTGACCCTTATCCCTCCAATTTTTAAATATAACAGTTTTTAAATGAAACCGAACCGATAAACTGCCCGGTTCTAGATTAACCAGGTCGAACTGGTTGATCTGGTTCGATTTCTCAAACATTGGTTAATATAAATTTTCCATGTAATTTTTATTGTAAGTTTTGCTTGATTCATTTTTGGTTATTTAAGAGGCTCACTTATACATACTTGTAGTTATGAATTAGAAAATACATGTAGGAGCATAATCAAAAGGACTTAAATGTTTTAATATGTATATATGAAAAATTCTATTGATGAGTGATTTTTTTAATAAGAATTCATGAATTAATAAGATTAGTAAATTAGTATGGATTGGATAAATTAACTGTTTTGATTATATGACTGGGATGTCTTATCATTTGTTTGTTGAATATTTTTTTTTGTTGAAATTTTTGTCCAATGAGCAAGTTCAGGCTACTACAATCTAATATGGGGTTGTTAACTAAATGTGTATCAATTGTCTGAATACTTAATATTGGTCAACCGGTCGATTGAACTCCATACATTGGTCGACTAAATAATAAAATTACAGAGCGAAAGATCAGGAATAGTCATATTTTACAAAGAGAATATGTTTTCAATGAAGATTAATGTTGAAGATCCATTATTTAATGGCTAAATGTTTGGATTAAGAGTATAAATAGAGGTGTTGGTAGGTGGTTATATACAATTAAGTATTCTAAGTATGATCTCTATTATCCTTTAGTACCTTAGTGGGTTTATGTGAGGTTAGCCTGTGCATTAATTTCATTATTGTGAGAACGTCTTTCTATATTAAAGCGATCTTAATCAAAACACTTTCAATTGTTGTTTTTAGTGAAGTTATTCTTGAGCTCTAGAAAAAAGAACGAGAGAAGTTTATCTTTAAGCCATAAAAAGGAACTTATAATTCTAGACTACTTAAATAAAATCATCTCAACAGATAATGTTGGTAGCTAAACGTAGGAACAAGTGGCTCCAAACTAGTATAAATTTATGATGTATTTATTCTCTCTTATCTTTTAAGTTTTTTACACTTATTTTATCTTGTTTGTTTTATTTTGATAATATTGTTTAGCTTCTATAAATTTTTGATAAAGTATTTGTGCTTCTTAAAAGAAATTTTATCACTTAATTTACCCCATCTTAGGTGCTATATCATCCTAAAAATTGGTATCAAAGCACAGGTCTCACATTATTTTATTTCCACTGCGAATTAGTGAGTAAAGATCATATGACACACATGATGCATAATTTTGCTCCCTCATCTAGTCTTGAAGGTCATAACCCCCATAAAGTTCATTTCTTTGATGGAAACAATTATTTGTATTGAAACAATAGAATGAGATGCTATTTTATGAGTGAAAGTGAATATTTATGGATTATTGTCTCTTAAAAGACACATATGCCTGCCAAACTTGTTGGAAATGAACAAGTACCCAAGAAAGAAAATGAATGGGGCAATGAAGAAAAGAGATTAGTTTCTTAAAATTGCAAAACTATGCATATTTTGTATTGTGTTTTGAGTATGCAAGAATTTAATAGGATTTCGATGTGCCAAACTGCATATGACATTTAGCATACCTTAAAAATCACTCATGAAAGCACAAATCAAGTTAAAAGAAACCTAGAATAACATGCTCACTCCCCAATATGAACTTTTCTGAATGTTGCATGATAAAAATATTTCTTCTATGTATTCTCAGTTCAATAATATTATAAGTGCATTATACCTCTTCTAGTGTTGAGCTTGTTAGGAAAATTCTTATATCTCTACCAAAGTAATGGGAAGCAAAAGTGACAACAATTTTAAAAGTAAAGGACTTTAATGCCCTTCCTCTCGATGAACTTATTAGATCTCTACTAACTCATGAAATGAGGGTGAAAGATACGCATGAAGAACAAGATGTGCCAAAAAGGAAGAATGTAGCCTTTAAACCATTTAGAAAGGAGGAAAGTGACAATGAAAAATCATCACTTAAAAGCAAAAATTAAGAACTAGCCCTTATTATAAAAATATTGAAGAAGTTTATGAAAAATGTATCAATGTGTAAAAAAGGTACATCTTTCTCTAAAAATAAATTAACTAACATTTGAGATTGCAATGCCCACACTTCTAAGAAGAAGAAGAAAAAGAAGAGAAGAAAGTAAAGAAGGAATGGAAGAAGGAAAGGGGAGATTCAAAGAAGAAGAAAGCGTTTAAATTCGCATGTTCCAAATCAGGAGATTCTAAAGAAGAAGAAGAAGTGGCAAATATGTGCTTCATAGCACATAATGTAATAATTCCCTCTAACTCTAACACTAGTGAAAATGAATGTGAATTTGCTTACTCCTATGAAGAAGTATTAAAACATATATAAGAACTGGCTAAGAAAAATAAAGAGTTGCATAAAAGACAAAATAAAACTCTAGGAGAAATAGATGAACACAAATTGGAAAATGAAAACCTTGGGAAAGACTTAGATTTAGTAATCAAAGACAATGATGAACTAGTAAATTAAAATAGAGACTTAAAGGAAGAGGTAGAATGCCTTAAGGAATCTCTTGCTAAATTTACTAAAGGGAAGGAAAAATTAGAAACATTACTAAGTGTTCAAAAAGTAAGAAATCATAAACATGATTTAAGATGTAACAATGGAACTTCTACTAGAAAAAATTTTTTGTTAAAGGAAAGAACTTAGAAGATGAAAGTTCTTCCAAAAGTGTTCAAATTGTATCTAGAGGACCTTAATCTAGACATCATGCATTCATGTATGCATTAAGGCTTAAGAAATCTTCTCAAAATCAAATTTAAAAAATAAGATCTTTTTTTAAACCTAGACAAAATTTTCATAGAGTTCGTAACGATTTTAGACTAAGAAATGTTTATAGAAATGCATATAGAACTTATAATCCTTTGTTTTGAGCATTATAAACATTATGGTCATGCTTCATATTTTTATTATGATCATTTAAATGCTTTGTCGAATGGATATGAAAGACCTAATTCTCTAAGAACAAAAATGATTTGGGTTCCAAAGGTTTAATAAATTTTGTTTATGTATACCTATTTTATGAATAAGAACGAGAACCATGTTTTTTCTTTTTTGGAAAATGTAGTTTTTTATTGCTCATTTAAGTTCGATTGACCGAACCTACATAACCGATCAACCTAATTAAGTTCGGTAAACTAATAGGAGTAATTCGATTGACTGATACTCTATTAAAGCTATTTTTAATTTTTTTCATAATAAATTCCTTCACGTTAACTCTCTCATCCTTTCATTAGAACCGTCGCTCTTCCTGAAATCTCAAGACCTTTATCTCGTTTCATTATATCTATTCCTATTTTCTCTAAAATTATGATAAATTAAAGGATATTATTGCTAAAAAGATGAGTTGGGTATGTCATTAACATTCAAGGACCTAAAATAAGATGGGTACTTAAATCTATATGATTTCTTATTTTTATAGGTCATTAAGAGAATAAACAAGTGGTATGTTGATAGTGGATACTCACGACATATGATGGCGATTCTTCATAGGTCATCACTTTCAAAACAAAGGATGAAGGATTTGTAATATTCGGTGATAATGCTAAGGGTAAGGTAATTGGCATGGAAAAAGTTGATAAGGCTAACTACCCATTAATTGATAATGTCTTACTTATTAAAGGTTTGAAGCATATTCTTTAAGTGTAAGTAAAGCAATAAAAATTGAAGGTATGTTTTATAAAATATGAATGTGTTGTTTCTAAGATTAGTGATGGTGGTATTGTTTTCTTAGGAAAAAGAGAAGGAAACATATACATTGTTGATTTGTACAACATGACTAACCTTGAAAATAAGTGCTTGATTTCTTTATGTGAAAGTGTTTGGATTTGACATAGATAGTCGGACATGCAAGCACGGATCTCCTATTGAAATTAAATTTAAAGAAACTTGTAAGAGGACTTCTAAACATGAAGTATAAAAAAGATAAAATCCGTTAACTATGTCAAATGGAAAAATAAGTAAGAGGCTCGTTTCTAAGTAAAAGATCGGTAACATCTTCTAGATCTCTTAAATTACTTCATATGGATTTGTTTGATCCTACTAGAACAGCTAGTTTAGGTGGTAAGTCATATGCCTTCCTTATTGTTGATGACTTTAGTAGATTTATATGGGTTTTGATTTTGAGTACAAAAGATGAATGTTTTAAATAATGTGTGAGCTTTTCACAGAAAATCCAAAATGAAAAAACCTTATCTATTGCATCTATTAATAGCAATCATGGTAGAGAATTTGACAACGATATATTTGAATATTTTTGTGATGATCGTGACATTTCTCATAATTTTTTTGCACCTAGGACATCACAAAAAAAGGGTGTAATAGAAAGAAAGAATAGAACTTTGCAAGAAATGACTATAACCATAATTTACTTAAGTATTTTTGGGCAGAAATAGTTACATGTACATGCCATGTTATTAACAGGGTGAACATAAGACATAACATGGGTAAGATTCCTTATGAAAATTTGAATGGTAAGAAACCTAAAATCAGTCATTTTAAAGTATTTGGTTGCAAATGTTATATCTTAAACACTAAAGATAGTTTAGGTAAGTTTGATTCCAAAACAAATAAAGGCATCTTCTTAGGTATTTATTATCTAATAAAGCATATAGAGTTTTTAACATAAGCACTCATGTTATAGAAGAATCTACGCATATTTTATTTGAAGAGACTAACCCCTTCAAATGGAAGAGAGTGTTCGACAATGGTGATACAGATTTATCTATGAATTTGGAGAACCTATCACTTGAAGATGAAATACAAACATCTCAAGAGCAAATCATTGAACCAAGTGAAGAAAGAAGGGATAAAGATCTACCAAAAGATTGGAGATACAAAAAGGGTCATCCTTCCATTTAAATAATAGGTGATATCTACCAAGGGTAACTACTTGCTCTCATTTTAATCTATCACTTCTTGCATTTATTTTAAAGATTAAATCTAGGACTATTGAAGAAGCCTTAAGTTAAGAAAATTATATATTTGCTATGAATGAAGAATAAACCAATTTGAAAGAAACAAGGTTTGGAATTTATTTCCTAGACTTAAAGATCACCTGATAATAGGTACTAAATAGGTTTTCAAGAACAAACTAGATAAATAAGGGAATATTATTAGAAACAAGGCACGATTAGTGGTTAAAGGATATAACCAAGAAGATGGAATAGATTATGATGATACTTTTGCCCATGTAGTTATATTAGAGACCATTAGATTATTTCTTGCATTTTCATTGCATATGGGTTTTAAACTCTTTGAAATGGTTGTTAGAAGTGCATTTTAAAATGGTTTTATATAGGAAGACGTTTATGATAAGCAACTCCCTAATTTTGAAAAAGATGATGTACTCAAACACGTTTTTAAATGACCTAAAGTATTATATGATCTAAAACAAGAGCCTAGAGCATGGTATGCTAGATTAAGTGTAATTTAGCTTGAAAATGATTTTTAAAAGTGGAAATTTGATACTACCTTATTTATTAAGAAAGAAAAAAAGAAAAAAAGAAAAAATTAATTGTTTAGATTTATGTGGATGATATTATTTTCGGTGCTACTAATAAACATTTGTGTCAAGAGTTTGCTAAGTTCATGAGTAGAGTATTTGAGATAAGCGTGATGGGCAAATTGAATTTCTTTCTTATGCTCTAAATCAAGCTAATAAAGGATGCTATATTCATTAACCAAGCCAAGTACACAAGAGAACTACTTAAAATAGTTGGTATAGAAGAAACAAAGTCGTTGGCCACTCCAATGAGTACGTCCCCAAAGTTGAACAAAGATGATGATGGTAAAGAAGTAGGTGTAAAGTAACATCGAAGCATGATCAATAGCTTTTTGTACCTAACTACTAGTAGACTGGACATCATGTTTAGTGTTTGCTTATGTTCTCATTTTCAATCATCACTAAGAGAATCTCATTTGTTACCTATTAAATGCATTTTGAGATATTTGAGTAGTACATTGAATTTAGGTCTTTGGTATCCTAGGAATACATTTTTGGATTTGGTTGATTACTCGAACGTTGATTATGTTGGAATTTTGTTAGATCCAGTGCATGCCATTTCTTAGGCAATGCATTAGTTTCATGCTTTTTTAGAAAATAAAATTCGGTTGCATTATCTATGATAGAAGTTGAGTATGTAGCAGTCGGAAGTAGTTACACTCAAGTTTTATGGCTTAAACAACAACATAAGGACTATGGTTTAGATCTTCCCAAAATTCCAATAAGATGTGATAACACTAGCACTATTTATTTAACAAAGAATCCCATTCAACATTCTAGGATAAAGCATATAGAAATTAGGTATCATTTCATTAGAGATCATGTTCAAAATGGTGACATTGAACTTAAGTTTGTTGATACTATGCATCAATTAACGGATATTTTTACTAAACCTTTGTGAGAAGATAGTTTTGCATGATTTAAAGAGAAATGGGCATGATAGATAATCATTCTTTATGATGTATTTGTGTTCTTTCAAGCTTAATTTCTCTACATGTATTTATACTTGTTGTTGATTCCAAAAAGGGGGAGAAGTGCGATATTATGTAGAGTATGTGTATGTTTTTTTAAACATACACATACTCTACATTAGTGGGTTTGTGTGATTTTTATAGGGCTAACGTGTGCATTCATTTCATTATTTTGAGAACCTCTTTCAGTATCAAAGCGATCTTGAACAAAACACTTTCAATTGTTATTTTTGGTGAGGTCATTCTTGTCCTAGAAAAAGAACAAGAGAAGGTTATACTTGAGCCATAAAAAGGAGCTTATAATTCTGAAGTTGTAATTCTAGACTACTTAAATAAAATCATCTCAACAGGTTATGTTATGAACTATAAGTTGGGGAAAGTAGACCGCTCCAAACTAGTATAAATTAGTCTCTATACTCTTTTGAGTTTTTCACACTTATTTTATCTTATTTTTTATTTTAATAATATTTTTTAGCTTCCACAAATTTTTGATAAAGTATTTGTTCTTCTCAAAAGAAATTTTATCATCTAATTCACTCCCATTAGGTGTCATATTGACCTAACATAATGCATTTTCTAAAAATTGAAAAATGCTTAAAGTTCTCTTCCTATAAAAAAGCCTACTGGTATAATCTGTGTTATAATAACCAATTAATGATATGGATGCATTCCTAAGATACTATAGTCTTAAATATGTAGTTTCATATAAATACCTAAGCATGTGCATAATAATAAAAAGATGTGACTCTCTAGGACTTGATTGAAACATAGTACATAAACATATATAACACATACTGTTCGGCCTACTTACAGTAAGGTAAAGCAAACTACTTATTATACCTTTATACAACATAGCATCTATGAGTTTACTTTGTTCATTTTTATTTAACTTAGTTATGATACTTATAGGTGTTCCTAATGTCTTAAATTGATCCTTTCCAAACCTTTTTCCTTAGTATACTAGGCTTGATTTATGAAAATTCCATCCTCCATTTGCTTGAATTGTAAGTCAAGAAAGAAATTAAGCTCTAACATCATGCTCATTTCAAATTTTTGACTCATACATTTGGAAAATTCCTTACACAATCTTTCATTATTAAAACAAGAATTGATATCATCAACATAAATTTGAAGAATCAAAATATCCTTATTATGTTTTTTAATAAAAAAAGGTTGCATATACTTTTCCCTTAGAAAAACCATTTTGTAAGAGAAATGCACTTAACTTATCTTATCATGCTCGGGGAGCTTGCTTTAAACTATATAAGGCTTTTAAAAGTTTATAAATATGATTTAGTGCATCATGGTTTTCAAAACTTGGGGATTGATCGACATATGCTTACTCTTAAATAAAAATATTTAGAAAAGTAGTTTTAGCATCTATTTAGTAAAGCTTAATACCTATATATATGATATAAAAGCAAGTAAAACCCTAATTACCTATAATTTAGCTATAGGAGAAAAAGTCTCCTTATAATCTTCCTCTTGATTATAACATTTTGCTACCAACCTATCCTTAGACCTTACAATGTTTCCCAATTCATCAAGTTTATTCCTAAACACCCATTTAGTGCCTATGATTTGATCATTTTAAAGCCTTAGTACTAAAGTCCAAACCTTATTCCTCTGAAATTTGTTTAATTTTTCATTCATGGCAAGAACCTAGCTTTCATCATTAAGTGCTTCCTCAATAGTATTAGGTTTTATATGAGAAATAAAGGCAATATCAGATAAATCTCTAAACCTTTTTACATATCACCTATGACTTGGTTTAAAGGATGGTATTTCTTATAGCTTCAATCTCTAGGTAATCCCTCATCATTCTTATCACCTTCCCTTAGTTTAATAATGGGTGGGTTCACTTGGTGTATGTTGAATATCTTGGTGATCCTCTTTTTGCTTTTCTAATATTAGTTTCTTTAAATCTTTCTTTTTGGAAAGCTTCTCCAAATCTTTTGATAAGCCTATATCAACATTATCAATATTTTTCTTCACATCTAAGGAGTTTGATTCATGAAAAACCATGTGTATGAACTATTCAATTACTAAGATTCTTTTATTAAAGAGCCTATAATCTTTACTTATTAAAGAATAGCCCATAAAAATTTTTCATCCATTTTAAAATTAAATTTCTCTATGTTGTCCTCAGTATTCACAATGTTGCATTTACATTAAGAAAAGCTTAAAATAGCTAGTCTTTGGTTTTTTCCTATGCCAAAGCTCATATGAGATTTTATTTATAGTTAGTCTTATATAAACCCTATTGGATATATGACAAACACAAACTACAAATTTTACTTAAAAATATTTAGGAAACTCATACTCTTTTATTATAGTCCTAGTAATTTCTTGTAAGGTTCTATTTTTCCTCTTAATAACTCAATTTTGTTAAGGGATCCTAAGTATAGAGAAATTATAAAAAATTTCATGATCATTACAAAAAAATTTTTAAAAAATAAAATATTAATTTTCTTCCATGATCACCTCTACTTAATGTAATTGTAATACATTTTTCATTTTTATTCTTTTAGAAAACTTAATAAAAGGTCAACAATATTAATATTTTTTTGAGAAATTAAAAAAATTAATATTAATGATGAAACTAGGCATGAAAGCCACTTGTGAACTATGCATGAAAGCCTTGTACACAAGTTTTATCCCTTAGATTAACTAACACAAACAATCCCTTATCTTAATTGCAAGTATAGTCTGACATTTGGCATTTGAAGCTTCAAGAAGCCTTCCTTAGTTACTTACTCCCCCAACTATTCTCTCAACATAACTTTTCTCTCCTCTTTCCTTACGAAGTCTCTTTCCATTATATCTGCTAAAGAATTCACAATAGCACCTCACCCCAGCAATAGTTGAAGTGACAACAACAACTCTGCCATTTTACTCTATCACTTGAAATGGAAGAGCTAAGTAGCTAGAATGAGCCTTCCTTTTCTAGTGGCAGTGAACAGCAACTGCTTCAACCCAGATAAACCCCTTTGTCTATTGTTCTGATTGATCATCGAATCAATCTAACCTTCAGTTCTTCATCACTAAAGTAAAACATCTACCCATAGCATCTACTAAGCCAAGGTAAAATCATCTCTTCATAACAGGTAACCTCCTTTTCTCTTTAGAGCTAGTTGAAGTTAATTAGATCCTACTCATAATCAAGCATCACAATAAGGTGCATGAGGAGTCTAACAATTTATATAGTGAAGTAATCAATCATCTAGTTGGAGAGGAAGGTAATAAGGAGAAGTTAGAGGTTGATAACTCTCTTGAGATGGACCAAGGTCTTGAGAATGAGGATAATTATCATAAATTAGTTATAGAGAAAGGTTAATCAAAAAATGACTCTAATACTGATAGCACTACTGCTGCTAGAAATGTGTATGCTGAGTCGTGATTTAAAACCAAGGATATGAATAGATCTAAGAGGAAAACTCAAGATACTACCAAGTCCTCATCCCTTCCCCTTTAAATGGATATACGATACTAAAATGTAGAGGGATATTAATGACCCTTAAAAAAAAGCTTTTGGTCGAGTAATTTAAATAAATAAAGCCTATGATGTTTTGTATTTTAAAAAACAGGCTAATAGAGGAGTGTTTAAGTAAGACCAAAATTTTGAAATATAAATGGATTAAAATTTCTAACCACATAACTCACTATTATAAGAGAATCATAATCTCATTAGATCCTAAGAAAGTCAAACTAATAGGCGTTAAAGTGTCTAACCACTTTATACACATGGAGATCAACTTTGTAAATGAAGGAGTTAAATTCCAAGTGACATTTGTTTATGCTTTTAATTATACCTTATAAAGGAACTCCTTATGGAATAAACTAGAAGAAATTCATGATGGAATGATAGACCCTTGGATCATTGTTAGAGATTTGAATATTATTTTAACTTTATTAGAAGTTGAAGTTAATGCCTCTTTGAGTATTTTAATAAGTTTGTTTTAAATATTGGAGATTATACATTGTGTAACAAGCACCAAGGAAGGTGGCTTAATAGGGATGAAAAAACTAGACAAGGCTATGGCTAATGGCATGTGGTTAAGCAAATTCCTGGAGTGTACTGCATCCTTTAACAATCAAATGTTTTCAGATCGTACCCCCATTATCATTAATGGCTTAAACATGTAGAGGAAGAGAAGATTACCCTTTGAGTTTAATAATTATCTTATAAATGATCCAAGATTTGAGGAAGATGTTACTAAAGGGCTAGACAAAGAGGTAATAGATTACTATTCTTATATATGTATGAGAAGATTGTAAGCAATCAAGGAGCTACTAAAACTTCTTAACTTGAGCAGGTATAGGGATATAGAAGTTGTAATTTAGATGCTAAAGAAAAGTTTGAGATGGTGTAAAGCTAGTTATATATGTATTTAGTAAATAAAGAGATTAAACTAAAGGAGAAGAGAGTTATAAAGGAGTACTTAGTAGTTGTAGAGGTTAACTGATCCGTATTAAAACAAATATCAAGAGTTTAATGGCTAAAGTTAGGTAATAGGAACACTAATTTTTTTCACAACTCCATTCTTTCTAGAATGGATGTGAACAGAATTTAGGGTTACACAATCAAGATGGTATTGAAATTTCATCTCAATAAGAGATCATAGCTTTATCTTACTTTCAAGACACCTTGGGATGTAGTGTAGAGTGTGGTTCACTAGTGTAACTTCCACAATCCTTTATTAATACAATAATATCAATGGAAGAGGAAAAAATGTTAGTGTAAACCTTTTACAAATTTGGAAACAGAAGGAACTATATTTTCCATACATCCTAAAAATGCGCTAAGGCCTACTTTGTTTGATGGAATGTTCTTTTATAAATATTAGCATTTGACAAGGAGTACAGTGATAAATACTATTATTGAGTTTTTCTAAAAGGGATGCATTTTGAAGGAATTGAATAGAACTTATATAACATTGGTGCCAAAGGTTCAAAATTTCAAGTTCTATGAAAGGTTTTAGTCCTATATCTTTTGGTAATGCTATGTATAAAATCATAGCAAAGTTATTGGTCTCAAGGCTTAATACGGTATTGTAGCCATTGATTAACTTAAATTGACGAGCATTTATTAAAAGAAGGCATATAGGAGATAAGATACTCTTGGCTTAAGAACTCTTTAAAAACTATAATAATTATAATTCTCCAAGGATTTTTTCTATAAAGGTCGATTTTAACAAGACATATGATCCATTATATTGGAAATTTTCTAACCAACACTATGTTGGCTTTTGTGTTTCTTGCAATATATGTTGGCTTAGCCATATTTGTTGTAAAATCCTGAACCTCATTATATTGTAATATTTCCTAAGTATGATTATTTGTTGATGATTCAAGTAATTAAATGATTTCAAATGACCTAGTAAGGCGTTCCGATGGAATCGCAGCGTCCAAATTAATA
>JAOXYD010085431.1:0-12188 GCA_028565735.1 Pinacopodium congolense
AACAGTAGAAACGTCAGTAAGAAAAAGAGAAAACGGCGGGGGGTGTGAGGGTGTTAAGAGTAGGGTTAAAAAGGGAATAACGGGAAATGTTTTGCATGGAGCCATAAAACGACAGGAGATTCTCTCTGATACGCGTGTTGAGGCGTACGTACTCAGCCACTGCATGCAAAGGTATTTTCTAATAGGTGTCTCTCAATTTATGAGGCTTTTTCCCCCCCCTAAATTAGGTTACAAAAGGACAAAACCCCTCGTCATAAATTTATCATTATCAAAATCTTACAATTATTTTCTTTTAAAAAAACTAAATCTTTCTTTATAACACTGATAAAAGGTACGGTCAAAACAGTGTTCGGAACTTATTGATGTTTTTCAATTAATTTTATAAGAAATAATGGATAGCAGCTGATTTAATGGAGCAGCTATTATATAATAAATAAAAATTTATATTCTTTCATTAATTATTATTACCAATGTAGTAAATTCATTTTATAATGCCTCGTTTAACATGAATAGAGTATATACTTCTTATGGCATTTCTTATTATTATTTGAAGGAAGAAAGGTGAATGAAACGAACAAGAAACCAGGGAAAAAGTACATCGAAGGATTCCATTAATGAACTTGCAATCACTAAATTCAGGATTAGCTTTATATCAGGTATTTAATATTATAATATCGTACCAATACCGGTTAGTACCGCTAAAAATTAGTACGTAATTCTTTAATTTCGTATCGGATTTAAACATCGATTAATACAGGTTAGTATAAGTTGATACCGGTCAGTACTGAAAAAATAATTTTTTTTTGTATTTTAACATTTTAAGTTTAAAGTTAAGTTAAAAATTATACAATATAATATATTTATAAACTATTTTACGAATTTTATAAAAATTTAAAATTAATTTATAATTTTAAAAAATTATTCAAAACGATACCAATATTAATCGGTACCGGTACAGTACTATTTTAAAGATAAATTTAATACTGATGTCGATACGATATTTATTCTATTCTTTATATGCGTAAACACAAAACTTACATTGAATTAGAAAGACTTTAAATGTGTAATTCTCTCTTTATATGGATTGTGGTGGGAAATAACATAAGAGAGATTAGAGAATAGAAAGATAATCATAAAAGAATATACAAATTTTTAATAAAATTTGACAATTTTGTGTTATCTATGTCATCGAAAGTAGAACAACTGGATTTCTTTTATTCAACAATAATAAAAAATGAGTACATTTGGTTTTATAAAAAAAATTTAAACTTTAGTACATTTGAATTACATTTTCATGTTTTCTATGAACTACAGCAGCACTTGACCTTGACCACAACAGTATTGTTTCTCACTGTCATTGTTCTTCTGTGTGTGCTAGAGACTAAAACGATAAATTAACGTATCCTCAACAGCGTCGTTTTAAGCTATCGTTTAGGGGACGTTTAGTTGGGTTGTGAATTATGGTTTTGTGTTGTGGTTGTTGTATTTTTGTATTGATAATTGTGTTTTCTTTATCGATTTTTGTTTTTAGAAAAATAAGAAACCAAAACAAAAAATAAAAGTCAAACTAAACAAGGCCTTAGTTTTGTACGTGTTTTTTTACATCAAGGTGGTAAAAAATAAAATACAAGCTAAATCTTATAAAGATTGAAAAACTGACTGAACTATCGATTCTTTCCTTAGAGAATACCGCAAGCACCGCAAGCAGAGTTATGCAGTCTTTGGGTTGGACGTTTTGAGTGAGAATCCACAAGGAAAATATAATGGTAAAAGCTTATAAGAAATTTTATCGAAAAGGAGGTAGGCTAGAAAAAATAAACTGAAGAAACTTAAATTTATTCGAAATATTAACCAAAATTTTGTACACAAAACTTGTAAAAAATTATCAGAGAAATGTTGACCATTAACACAAACTAATCTCCTAAAAATCTAATAACACAACTCGAACAAATAATAAATTAGTTGACTAAAAATAATTCCTGTTTAACTAAAAACATTCAACAGTAAATCAAGTAAAATTAGGTTATAAATTCTACATAAATCTTCTTAATGTAGAGATCTCTAACACTTAATATATCTCTCATGTACATGAATTTCTTCAATGGTAGTGGATTGGTAAACAAATTTTCAACTTGATCATAGGCATTGTAGTGTTATATCTTGATTTCCCCTTTTGTGGCTAGCTCTCTTATAAAGTAATGACATGACTTTATATGCCTTACTTTGTAGTGACAAATAGGATTTTTCATCATCATAATAGTTGATTGATTGTAACAATAGATAGTAGTTACCTCTACTTGAGCTTACTTCACATCATCTAAGATCCGTCGCAACCAGAAATCTTGAGAAGTTGTTATAGTAACAACCATATATTCAGCCTTCAAAGATGATAGAATAACAGATTTGTTTTTCCTTGAATTCCATGAAATATCACGTGTCCGTAATGAATATATAACTTGTAGTACTTTTCTTATCCTCACGGCAACCCCTTAAATCATTATCAGAGAAACCATATAATCTTAATTTGGTGGCATGTTAATATCATGTCCCCGAAGAGATTGCTCTCTTTAAATACCTTAGGATTCGTTTTGCCACACCCAAGTAATGCTTGTTAAGACTTTGCATAAACCTTAATGAGGGACTTGTTGCTTGAATAATATCTGGTTTGAGCATTATAATTTTTCAAGTTGAATGTTTTAAATAGATCATAAACATACATTTGTTAGGAAATGAAAATTCTTACATCATATTGCTTAACTTCTAACCCTAAGAAGAAATTCATCTAGCCCAAATCAATCATTTAAAACTCATCTAATATAAGCTTTTTAAATTCATTCAATAATGCATCACTATTTCTTATATAAATAAAATTATCAGTGTAGAGGTAAACAATAAGATTTCAAGTATATGTCTAGTTTCCACGTATAAGGTTAGCTCACTTGAACTTTTTAAAAAACTATTGTTACACAAGTGACCATCTATTCTTTCGCACCAAGCCTGTGTCACTTTTTTCAAACCAATAATGTTATTTTCAAATGGTATACTTTATCTTCATAACTTGCTATCTCATACTCTTTTGATTTTTGCACATTCACTTCTTCCTCCAAGATTCCATATTGGAATGATGATTTCACATTAAATTGATAAATTTTCTGATTAAAATTAGTAGCAATAGTTAAAAAGTGCATATTATATCAAACTTTACTATTGAAGATAAAGTTTCTTTAAAGTCTATGCTTTCTTGTTGAATATATCCATGTACAACTAGTCTTACTTTATATTTTTGAATGGTTTCATCTACTTGGAACTAGATTTTATAAAATCCATTTCAGCCTAATAACTTCATTCTCATTTCCAATATCAAGTATCTCCTATGTCTTGTTTCTTTATGAGACCCTCATTTCCTCATCTATTACTGCCTACCCTTTCTTAGACTTGATTGCTTCTTTAAAACAGATTGGTTTTTCAATTAGAGCAAGTTAACATTGTTCTATGCTTTCATAAATTTCTTGCAAGGATCTCTATTTTCTCAATGACGCCTTTAATGAGGAAAAGCTTGGTAAGGATAAACTTGAGTAATTAGATTGGTTTTTTTATTATTGTAGATATCTAAAAGCTATTTTATGTAGAAAGATTAGGACCTTCGTTTTGATCTTCTTCTTTTATGGGAGTATTAAGAGATTCATCATCAAGTAATGCACCTAATATTAAATTTCATCATTAATGACGTATCACAACTTATTAGTAATGCTTAGTAAGATGATAAAAAAGATGATGTCCTTTAATTTCATTACTATAACCTACAAAAATACATTTGATACTATTATCATCCAATTTTTCTCTTTTTTGGGATAGAATGTGCTCATATGCAATACAATAAAAAACTCTTAAATGAGTCACCTTAGGCTTCCAACCATATCATGCTTCAATGGTGTTTATTGGTTTAAAGCCACTATAGGAGATTATTCGTAAATTGTTTAGAAGACTTTTGGCTTTTAGCATGCTTTTTTTTTCAATCTCTATAAGGCTACGATTTTTCCTCTTAGTAACTCCGTTTTGCTGTGGAGTGTAGCTTGTTGGTAGTTGTCTTTCAATCCTACATTATTTATAAAAATTATGAAATTCTTGAAAGACAATTTCTCCCCCTTTATTTGTTTTAGGGGTCTTTATTGGTTGCTCACTTAACTTTCTTGATTTGTGCTTTGAATTTCTTAAAGACAAGAAAGGTATTTAATTTTTCCTTGAGAAAATAAACCCTTGTCATTTGAGTAAAATCATCAATAAAGACCAAGAAATATTTTTTTTTTGTTGAGGGAAGTGTTCTCATGTCCTACAAATGTCTTTTTCTTGTGACATGTGTATTGTTCCATCACTCATTGTAATTTGATTGGTCATAAATTTATCCAAATTATTGAAAGCTTCAAATTACTTGTCATGTGATTACAACAGCCACTATCAATATACCAAATTATTGAAGAATGTTCTTTGGTGAAAAAACATGTAAGAAAGAGGCTTTTAGTTCCATCTTCCTCTTTCTCTTGGACTAGGTTGGATAAGCCTGCAAAACCTCTCTATGTGCCCTTTTTTTTCTTGCAGTAGTAACACTATTTTTTATTCCCATTTTCAACTTTGTTATAATTTTAAACTATTGGTTATTCTTGTTGGATTGCCATCAAGTCTGGCTCCTCTTCTTCCATGTGAGGAATGTCCACCATATAACTTGCTAAAATTCCTTTTATTGCATGATTCATTAGCACCTTATTTCACCTTATGAAGTTTGCACCTTATTATAAAAGGCATTCTTAATAGATTTATTATAATATCTCTTCATTCTATGTTCGTGAGTATAAAGAGAAACTTGCAACTCATCAGTAGTTAACAGTTGTAGGTCTTTTGACTCTTTAATGCTAGCCATAATATTATCATACTTCTTAGGTAAACTCCCATACATTTTCTTAATTACCTTATATTTATTCATAATCTCTCCTCATTTTGTAATTTGGTTAACAACATCAATCACGATGGAAATGTGTTCATAAAAACTATCTTTATCTTTCACAAATAAACTTTCAAATTTCCTACAAAGAGTTTGAAGTTTAACAATTACCACTTTTGCATTGCTCTAGTAGACTTTTTGTAGTGCATCCCAAGCTTCGCTTAACTTTATGACAGCCACAATATGGGAAAATCGTGTCATCCACTACTTATTAATTCATTGCTTATGGCAGCAAGAGCTAAATCAAGAGCAGAAGTAGGAGCCTTATAAATACTAGATGTAAAGAAGAAAGAAAAAAAATTAAAATAGAACTTTGTAAGAGAAATTTTATCAATAAACAAGAAAAGTGAACCGAAAAATTAAAAGTTATTTAAAATATCAACCTGACTTTTATACATAAAATTTGTTAACATAAATTAGTTTTTTAAAAATCTATTAGCACAACTTAAACAAAGACCAAAATTTTTTAATACTAATTGACTATAAACATTCAACAGTAAATCTTGTGGTGATTTACTTTTATAATTTCTTTGTTAATCTTTAATAAGCCCAAGCTAATGAAATGTTAGAGATCACCTTTTTTGCTTTCATTGCTATCGTCACTTTATTGGCCACTATCTGGTCGGCATATTACTAGAGATTCTCTTTGATTCTCATTGTGAAATTACAAACCAAAATTCAAACATCGAATTTAGCTTTCTGATATAGTTAAATATGCAGTCTCTTAAATGGTCTGAAAGGGAATTTCTAAAAATTGAAATGAAATCTAGTATGGGAGTTTAGATATATCTCTTTATCTTAATATCACTTAAGATTTAATGCGAAGAAGATATGTTTCTAATAAAAAGGACTAAATAGGAATTAATTGCAACGTCTTTGCATGTATGAAGGTCCTCTGCGAGCTAGTATATGTTGGGATGATGGCTATAGAAAACAAATGATTTTACATATGATAGCCATCATCATGGAACTATTAAGGATAGTATTTAATTATTAGTGATTTAGATCTCGAGTGATGTAAATCTTAAAGAAAGAGTTTAGGAGATTAATAGCAGTCTTCAATGGTGCCATTAAAGATCGCATCAAATTACTATTTAAAGACTAAGACTCTCTGGTCAAAAACCATGGTTCACACTATGCCCATGGGACTTCAATGAGGGTTGTAGATAGCATCGTTAAAGGTGCCTAGAACCACATTAATAGATGAAATTGCATTTTCTTTTTTAAAAAGATTATATGTTAAGTGTTTACTTTTATTTGAATTGTGAAAGATGTTTCTATCCTTATTATTAGGGTTTTAGGGTATCATAACTCATATAAATACTTTTTTTTATGTATTTTGAAAGGAGTTTTACATATTTTAAATCAAATTACATTATTTCTCTTAAGGTTTTTGTCTACCTTTTGCGTTCTTTGTAAACCTTAGATTAGTTTTATGTTTTCTATACTCTTCGATTAGTGCATCACGTTTCCACGCTACGTCAAGTAATATCAGAACCTTGAGAACCCAAGGTTTGCTCATCTAGCCATAGCTAATACCAATGATGATGTTCGTGGGATACCAATAGTTTTAAAGTCAATTCGCAATATAGAACGACATTTGGCGTTGATTTAAGACTAGCTATAAGCATTGTTACAAGGGGACAACATAAGAAGAATTAAGGAACCAGTCATTAGAGAATATGGTCTTGTAAAGCATCCTCAAATTCAGAATCTGGTGCCATGGGATCATGAAAATAGATTCAGTGATAAAGAAGTAGTTATCCAACCAAAGCGTGGAGTGGAATATTAGTATAAGTTAAAAGTGGATGAACTGAATTATTTTCTCTAAAATTTATCTTTAGAGTGGATACTATCAGATAAGAATAAGGTTTGGAGATAAGTGGAAGATGACATTTTAGATGAGGGATGAATTACATGAATAACTGGTCATACCTTTTGGATTGTTTAATGCATCTAGCACTTTTATGCATCTTATGAATCAAGTGTTTCGACCTTTTATAAAAAAGTTTGTGGTTATTTATTTTGATGATATTCTTATTTACAATAGATTTGTTAAAGAGCATATAGGACATCTAAGGCGTTTATTTGAGGTCTTAAGGAAAAATCAGTTATATGTTAACTTGAAGAAGTTTCTATTTATGATGAAGATTTTGTTGTTTCTTTGATATGTTGTAGGAAAAGATAGCATCCAAATGAATGAGGATAAGTTTAAGGCTATCAGAGATTGGCCTCACTAAAAACCCTGGTAGATGTGAGGATTTTCCATTGTTTGATGACATTATATAGGAGATTCATTAAGAATTTCAACATTATTGTAGCTCTTATTATGAATTGTTTGAAGAAGGGAAAATTTAGGTGAGAGGAAGAGCAAGAACAAAACTTCTCCCTTATTAAAATGAAACTATATACTACACTAAGACTAGCCTAATTGTACTTCAACAAGTTATTTGAAATAGAGCGTAATGCAAATGGGATAGGTATTAGAGTGGTATTATCTCAAGAAAAAAGGCTAGTAGCGTACTTCAATGAGAAATTAAGCGAGGAAATACAAAAATGGACTACCTATGATAAAGAGTTCTATACCATTGTGAGGGTTTTGAAGACATGGGAGTATTACTTGATTAGAAAGGGGTTTGTTCTCTATACTGATGACTAGGCATTGAAGTACCTAAGAAGTCAGAAGCAACTAAAGACTAAGATGCATGCTAGATGGTTAACTTATGCTAGAGGTAGATGCGTTAAGTCAAAGAGCTGCCATGATCAAGACATTAATAGTGGAGGTAGAAGGCTTTGAACACTAGAAAGACTTATATATTGATGATGATGATGACTTCAAAGTAATATGGCAAGCCTATCGAAGAGGAAAGCCACATAAAGATTATTATATTCATGATGGGTTCCTTATGAAAGGTAATTAATTATACCTTTCACAAACATAAATGAGGGAGAAAATGATTAGAGATTTGCATAGAGGAGGACTAATTGAGCATTTAGGTAGAGATAAAACATATAAGGAGGTACGTAAAAGGTATTTCTAGCCTAAACTAAGGAGGGACGTTATTTCTATTTTTTCCATGTGCCAGATTTGCCAAACATACAAGGGTTATGCATTAAACGCAGGTTTATACATGTCGTTACCCGTGCTTGATAATATTTGAAAAGACCTCTTCGTAGACTTTATACTAGGCCTACCAAGGACGTAAGGAGGCACACATTCGGTTTTTGTGATGGTTAATAGATTTTTAAGATGACATACTTTTTATTGTGTAAGAAGACAATAGATGCAACAACCATCACCAAATTATTTTTTTGAGAAGTTGTAAGGTTCTATGGGGTTCCAAGGTTAATCACATCTAATTGAGACATTAAGTTTTCTAGTCATTTCTAGAGAACTTTATGGGGGATTTTTGATTTATGCTTGAAGTATAGTAGTATAACTCAACCATAGACCAAGGTGATAAATTTAGCATTAGGTAACTTGGTGTAATGTATTTGTCATAATAAGCCAAAAAGTTAGGATTTTCTTATCGCACAAGCTGAATTTTCCTATAATAACACAGTCTATTACTCTATCAGTTGATCTCCATTCTCTGTAGTTTACATTAATGTATCAAATCATGCAATAGATCTTATTCAATTACATAATGGTGTTAATATCTATGTGAGTACATCAAACTTAACTAAAGAAACTTGAGAAGTATAGGTTGAAGTGAAAGAGAGACTTGAAAGAACTAATACGAAATATAAAGCTAATGGAGACCCATATATAAGAAATTAAGTGTTTGAGGAGGGAGATAAGATAATGGTATTTCTGAGCAAGAATAGGATTATTGGACATCACCATAAGTTAAAAGCAAGGAAGTGTAGGTCATTCAAGATTACAAAGAAAATTAATAATAATCCCTATATTGTTCAGTTGCCTTCGTGGATGGCCAATATTAACCCAACCTTTAATGTTATCGAAATTTTCCTCTACTTACTAGAGTGCAAGATAGGATAGCTAGAGTATAATTCAAGATTCAGTTCTTTACAAGTAGAGGGAACTGATGCAAAGTTTGAAGGAAAAGTTTAAGAGATTACTGGTGATCTTCAACGGCATAAAATAGTTGTTTAAAGACCAAAACTGTTAGGTCAAAAACCATGGTTTGCATCACGTCTGTGGTACTTCAATGGGAATTATAAATGACACCGTTGAAGTCCCCCAAAACTGTCATTAATAGGTAAAACTACGTTTTCTTTTTTAGAAAGTTTATATGTTGAGTATTTTACTTTTATTGGGTTTGTAAAAGACATTTCTATCCTTATTATTAAGTTTTAAGGAATTATAACTCACATAAATGCTTCTTTTATGTATTGTGGAAGGACTTTTTACCCATTTTGAATTAAATTACATTATTTTTCTTAATATTTTCATCTACCTTTTAAGTTCTTTGTAAACTTTAGATTGGGTTTGCATTTTCCGTGCTCTTAGATTAGAGCAACACGTTTTTGCGCTGCATCATCTAAGATAAGTCCTTTCAATAAAAGAGACAATCCCATTAGTTTTCCTCTTTAGCATAGGTTGATTGAGTAAATATTTTCCCTATCAAACACGGGAAATTAATTTTTTTTATGGTTATGATTTATTGGAAGTTAAATGCTAAATAAAATAATTCCAACATTAAAAGAAAATAAATGAGATATTCTCTCCATAAAATTTTGAATCTTATATATAATTATTCGGATTCTTAAGATATTTCCTCCACAATTTTTTTAATTGTATAATTATAATATTTTATTAAATTTATTTTCTAGTTTTAATACTTTATTAGATTTCTTTTTCATTCTCCTGCCTCTGCTGATGTGTCTTCTCCTATTTAATTCGATTCTCAATTAAGAAGAAGTACAAGATCAATTCATAAACATAGTTGGCTAAGTGATTTTATATCACATATTGTTCTACTCAATAATACCTATGCCACTTTGCCACTTATATCTAAAAGTCCTGCTTCAAATACTTATCCCTATAACCATCAATGTTTTTGGATCTGTTCCGTTCTGGACTAAAACCGGAACGGAACGGTTAAATACCGTTCCAGATGCAAATACCGGTTGGTACCGGAAAAAAATTAAAAAATAATTTTTTTTAAAAAGAAAAATTTTGTATTTTGATTTTTTTTGGGTTTAAAGTTAAGTTAAAAACTACACAATATAATACATTTAGAGATCATTTTATAAATTTTAAAAATTAATTTATACTTTTATATAATTATCCAAAACGGTACCGGTATTGACCGGTACCGGTAACGTACCATTTTTTAGACAAATCCGATATCAGTACCGGTACGGTATTTAAAACATTGATAACCATCCATTCCATTTTGCATCTACATACATGTCTTTAGCTAGCTTGTCTAATATCTAAAAACCATATTGTTATGCTCAAGCTGCATCCAATGCATATTGGTTTACAGTTATGTAACAAGAATTACATGTTTTATAATTAAATTAAAATTGGGAATTTACTTCTTTAAAATAAGAAAGCAATTAGTTTCAGGTGGGTTTACCAACTGAAATTGAACCCAGATGGTAATGTTGATAGGTATAAGGCCAACTTGATAGCTAAGGGCTACAATCAAGTTGAAGGTGTTGATTTCACTGACAGTTTTTCTCCGGTTGTTAAACCTATTATTGTTCAGTTTTTTTAGCTGTAGCTTCTTCTAGTTGTAACTTCTTCTTTTACTTGGCCACTCCATCAACTGGACATTAATAATGCCTTCTTGCATGGTTTTCTTGATGAGGAATTTTACATGCTTCCTTCAGAAGGCTATTATAAGGTTAAAATAAGTCAGGATTATAAGCTACAAAGGTCTTTATATGGCCTTAAATAGGCTTCTCAAAAGTGGAATACTGAGTTTACTGAAAAACTGTTATCCTTTGGTTTTATACAATCGAAATATGATCATTACCATTTCACAAAATCCACTGGATCTTTTTTAATTATTTAATCATTTATGTTGATGATGTCCTTTTAGTTGGTCCTTCTAAAAATGCTTTATTAACTGTAATTTTTTTTCTATATGATGCTTTTATTATTAAAGACCTAGGTCTTACTAGATATTTCCTTGTTTGGAAATAGTCAGGATTGTTGATGGCACATTTGTTAATCAGAGAAAATATATATTATACATCTTGTAAGAAGCTGGTTTGACTGGTGCTAAACCAGTTTCAACACCACTTCCAAAGGGCATTAAATTGGTTGTGAATTATGGTACTTTAGTTTTTGATCCCGGCCGATATCATCAATTGGTTGGTTGACTTTTATATTTGAGTTTTACTAGGCCAAATATTACATATGATGTGCAACAGTTGAGTCAATTTCTTTAAGCACCTTGTGATTAGCACTGGAATGTAGCTTTTTATGTGTTGAAATATCTTAAAGGCTGTACTTCAAAAGGAATTTTCTTTCTTGTTTCTTTAGCCTTACATCTTGAAGCATTTTGTGATGTTGATTGGGCATCTTGTACAGATTCTAAAAGATCACTACTAGTTTTTTGTATTTTCTTGGGTTCTTCTCTTATTTCTTAGAAGACCAATAAACAATCTACTATTTCTAGGTCTTCTGCATAGGCTGAGTATAGGAGTATGACCTTCACAGTTTGTAAGTTGCTTTATTCTTAAGATTTACAGGTTGATTTTCCTACTCCTATATCTTTGTGGTATGACAATAAGACAACTATTCATATTACTGCTAATCCAATCTTTCATGAGAGGGCCAAACATCTTGACATTGGTTGTCATTTAGTTCAAAATCAGTACAAGCTTAGAATTGTTGTTCTTCATCACATTCCTTATAAGGATCAATTGGCAGATTTATTTACCAAGCCATTAACTGGACCTGTTTTTTCTTTTTTGATTTCTAAGTTGGGCTTGTTTGATATTCACTAAACTCCAACTTTTGGAGGGATGTAAAGTTATGTAAAGTCTTATTCATACTATGTCATTTTATGATTTGTTAAGTTAGTTGTTGTTTATGTTTAGTTAGCTGCTTAGTTGTTTAAGGTTACTTTGCTTATTAGTTAAGTATGTTTTGTTATAGTTTATATATAAGGCACAGATAGACATATTTATTTTAAGAGAGACTCACTTTACTTAATAAAAAATTACCCCCGATATATTTTTATCTCTCTTTCAGAGGTTTAGAGACGTT
>JAOXYD010085442.1:0-12188 GCA_028565735.1 Pinacopodium congolense
TTAAATTAGGAAATTACCTAAAAGTTGATCAATCCTAAAGATAATATCTAATTCATGACATTTAACCAAAGCCCCAAACCAACCTACTCTTAAAAACACTAAATCAATTCAAAGCAAACTCCATTCTTATCATTGATCTTCCTTTCATCCCTCCTATACCTTCAAGCCCCTAAACACCTAACTACAAATAATTAAATTAACCAAGACAAAGAATAAATAAACACAAATCATACTTAATTAATTAAAACTAAAGCTGGAAAAATTTAAAGTACTAAAAGAAAAAGACAATTTAACACTTAATCCAACATAAACACAAATACTTAAACTATTAATTAATTAACTAAAATGTAATTCAACAAAACTCAAACTAACACTCTAAAAAAAAATTTTAGCATATATAAATTGAAAAAAAAATGAAATTAAACAATTTGGAACCTAAGAACATGCATAAATTTCACTTACCAAACAAAACCTAATTGAAAAACATAAAAAACAAGAAAAAAACCCAACCTTAAACTAACGAAATTGAAGTTGAAAATTATATACAAAAACATTCATTCATATATATAAACATGGTTCCTTACAATAACAAGAAATTAAATTATAAACTTATAAAAAATCAACCTAAGTATTCTTGAAAGTAGTATAACACATTAAACTATTGAACTAAGTAGCAAAACATTCAGCAACTATGAACACAGAACGTTTGAAAATAAAAACAAAACAACCAAAGCTAGGGAAAAGGACGAATAGCATGAAGAAATGTAGGAACAAGAAAAGCAAAATAAAAATTCCAAGGAAAACAAGAAAAACACTACTATCTTTTATGAATGGAGAGTTCCATTCTTTTTTTTTTTATATGTTGCCAAATTTTTTTTGTGAGTGGAGAGCTCCCCACTTAGCCAATTTGTAGTAGTCACTCCCTTGGGAAATTAACTCTCTAAAGTAGGCAAGGTCAAAGCTACAAGTTGGCTAAAAGAGCTCCTAAGCTTTGAAGCCACCCTTACCTATGAAAAGCTTTTATCTCCTTTCCTTTAAAATATGCTTTGCTAACTTTTATGGATGGAGAGCTCCCATATATGTAGGTACCGTCACTCCTCTCCCAAACTTCAAGCTTGGAAAGCTTTTATCCATACTTATATAAGATGTTGTCACCTATTAAGAAAGGAAGCAAAGAAAGCTTTTTAATTTTGTTTTTATCTTATTCTTCGTCCTAGGGCTTCGGGGAAAACCATGCAAAGAAAGCTTGTTGTTTTGTCCTCTTCCTCCCTTTAATAACGTGATTTGCTCCTCTTACCCAACCATCCTTTGTTGTTTTTCCTCTTGAAAAACTCTACTTTTGTGTCTTGGAAAGCTTTCTTTGCTTTAAGCTTTTTGTTTTTGGCTTAATAGAGTAGGACATACGTCTTCCTCCATTTAAAAGCTTTCCTTTTTGTCTTTTCTCGTTGGTCGAGCTTTCTACAAAAAAAGCGATTCGAGAACGTATTCTCTTATCTAAAGTTCTTCCCTATGCATTCGCTCCCTCCATCGTGGATGGTTCAACCACGCCCGATGCCACGAAACGATTAAGAATTACGACGGGGTCGAAATGAATTTGGTTCTTTGTATTAAAAAAATATTGCATGACCAAAAAATTCAAGGAGAGGCACACTGCAGGGAGGGTACTTTTAAGTAGATGACTCGTTAGGCCCTCGGAGTAGGACTTCGTTGGGAAAAATAGGTTGAATAACTTCATTTTTCTAAAGGAGTCGTCATTTTCTATCAGGAACGCTATGTCATTTACAACCCTGGCATATTTCAGATGCTTGAAGGCCCCGCTCACCCAAAGTAATTTAGAAAGATTCTTCTTTATCGATGGTGATCGGTCATAGTATCCATAGCCTGACTTCTTTTTTGGCCAAATCCTTCTTTCGTTTTCCTTCTCCCAGTCATCGAGCCTGATCGACTAGACTCTTTTCCCTACCCCCTGGCCTGATCGGCCCCACTTTCCCGGACACACTTCTTGATAATGGAATCCGCGAACAACCAATGAGGGACGGTCATAATAAGGTTTACAAGTTGTTTTCAGATGTAATTGAAGGCAAAGAGGAAAGATTTCGAGAGACTATGCTCGGTAAACGAGTTGATTTTTCGGGGCGGTCGGTCATTGTCGTAAGCGTCGCACTTTCATTACATCGATGTGGATTGCCTCGCGAAATAGCAAATAGCACTTTTCCAGACATTTGTAGTAATTATAATGTGCTTCTCCTCCTTTAAATGTGAATTGATGCTGCCATTTCTTGTATAGAAAGCTTTAAAATGCTAATGCCAATTTACAAGATCAAGCTTTCCTCTTTTAAAATCATTTACCTTGTTAAAACATTTTAAAGGATCAAATTCATCCAAAGGGAGGTAACCTATTAATTAAGAAAAATATAACATGAATTAAGCATTTTTAAAGAAATAATAGGAATGAAATTACATGAATTTGTATAAACAAATATGATAAAACTCATTCCTATTACATTCAAAGCAATAAGCACACACATTTGCATCTATGGGGGGAGGAGGCATTTGTTTTCATATGTTGTCATTTAATTTATATGGTATGTGTTCAATTTCCATACATTGAAACTGTTTTCTAATCATTGGGAAATACTAACTTAAAACATATGTTTGCATCATTATCCACAACAATATACATCAACACTTGTCCTTGATTACATAAATAGTACAAAAATTCAACTAAATTAACATAGACAAAAGTTTATATGATTATGTACATTATGGTTTGTAATTTAGTCAATTTTTAATCCCAAATAGTTATTAAATTGCTATTTTTTCCCAGTAACAAAGTCAGTGCCCAAACTCATTTAAATACAAACCAAAAACAACCCCAAAAAAACACCATGGTAATAGCAAAGAAACACATATTGAATTAAGATGTCCCTTCACTACATTATAGGTTGTTTTAGTGGTCAATATCGTGTTTTTTCTCTTAATGTGTTGATGATCTCTAAGCTTCTAGGAGTATGTTCATCATCATATCATATGTTGAACTAAGGGAGATTCTAATCTTAATTTTGATGATAATAAAACATGAATACTTCTAATGATTTAATTTTTTGTTGTAGGTTTCAAAGATAAGTATTTTTGATGGATTAATTCAATGTGGGATGTTTAAGCTTAAAGGCCAAAATTGAAGACAATGGAAGCACAAGAAAATTGGGAGCTTTAAAACCATGTATTTGTAGTTTTTTGTAAGTTTCATTTGAAGTTCAATTCATCACAGGGCTCTAAATTAGCTTTCATGCATTCATATGTTTTTAAAAGTTTCATGAAACTTTCATTATATAGATTAATTTTTTGTTTGAAGTCATAGAGTCAATGTAAATATTCATACAAAGTTAAATTTTATTTTTAAAATTTCTTTCAAATTGCATTTGATGTTAGAAAAATATTTGGAAAGGTTTGGAACTTGGTTTGAATCATTTTTATGCTTTTTTGGGTTATTGTCAATGAGTCACAATAGGTATTGTATTTGATAAAGCATAACAGAAATGAAGAAAACCAAGAGTTTTCCTTTTTCCAAAGGGGCATCATTGGGGAAAGATCTTTGGCTTCTTCTGGAATTATTGCATTCTCATTAGTCGCTATCTTTGGGAAAAACCAGTTGGCCATAAAGAATAATGATGCCATTGATAAACCTAAAAACCACCATTAATCTACAATAGCTAGTTTTCTAGAAAATGCAGTTCTCAGTTTTTAAAAATTTGTAAATTCTCTAACAGCTATTTCTCATTTCTGACAAATTTTTTCACCTCCTAACACTAAAAGTAAAAGTTTTAAAGATTTCATTAAGATCATTATGCTCTTAAAACATTGTTTCAAGATAAAATCTTCAAATTCACTAAAAACTGTCAAAATTTATTGCTCCTCTTGTTCCATTCCCAATTTTCTTTATTTAAATTAATTTTTGTTGTTTCAAATTTTTTATTTTCAATTTGGTTAAACATTCAAGAGTTTCAATGATTATAAATTTACATTTTGAAGGGTTTTAATTTGTTAATCTTAAGCTCTTATACTAATATATACCTAAGCTATCCAATTTTTCATGTTTCATACTTCATACCCATCTTTCTTTATTTATATTCTCTTTGTTACGTTTTTTTTGTTTAGGTCCTCAAGAGTTTTATTGATCATTTATCTATACTTTTAGAGCTTTATTTCCTTATTTACAAGTACTTGAAGTCATATTTGTTAAATATGTTCAAAATAGATGTGTTTCATCTGCTTCTGCATCATTCATCATTTAAAATCATTTTTGGTGCCTCAAATTTTTTACATTTAGTTTTTTTTAGGCTTTCATAAGGATCATTCATCATTCATCTTGTTTTTGAAGGCATTAGAGCCTTTTGTTTATTGATCTTTAAATAAAACTCCTATAGGTATACATTGTTACTTCAAAAGGGGTTTCTTGGTTCATTTGGTTGTTTGTTCTTATAAAAGAACCTCTTTGCCTCAAAAAGAGTTGTTAAAGGTTGCTATTCAACTTCCATAATTTTTTTAATTTGTGAGGATTACTCTTCGTCCAAGAAGAAGATTGTACTTTTTATAATGAGTTAGTCAAATTTTTAATAAGTAGTTCAAGAGAGAATTAGGCAGTTGTTAGGGATTATTGAACCTTTATAAATTTTGGTATATCCTCTCAACCTTACACTCTTTTATTATTACTTATTGTGTTGCTTTATTGTTGCTTTTATAATGATTGCAATAGCCTAAACATTTTCAAAATATTCTAAGTTTAATATTGGATTAGTAATTGCATATAGTTAAATTGGTTTAGATGTCTTAGTCTAAATTAGTTTAGAAAATTTTTAGAACACTCAATTCATCCCCTGGAATGCCTTTGGGGCTTACACCATAGAAAATAGTCATAATGTTATTTTCCTTGAAAATATAAAGCTAAAGGTTATGATTTGAAATGAATTTATGTAAAAATTATTATACTATGTGATTCAATTAAAGTTACCCCATGATTACAAAATCCATAAAATCCCTGTTCTAGGTTCCTTTTAGTCCATGAAGTCTTCATTGAAACTTCCAACCCACAATGACAAATAACAACACACATGTTCACTATGGTTGTGGACTAAGATTCCATGATAATCTTTAAGGAACCCATTACAATGGAATTTATTAAGATCTTGTTGATGGTGACATACTATTGTGTCAACTTCAATTGTGTGACAAAGTCCACCCATTGAATGGGTAGATGTATATGAAAATTATTTGTAATTAGTAATGCAGGAAGAGTAGCAAAAAAATTAAAGAAATTATATTAAAGGAATTTAGCATTTATTGATTTTTGGCCACATACTTAGGGAAACACTTCACCAAAGGCAAGGAATAGATTAAGGATTATTTGGGATTATAGCCAGATCTAAGTGATAAACTGAAGCTGTCAAAAGGTAATAATGGATGAGAAATTCTAACAATTTAAAACAGGAAAGGCACAGTATCTGTGGACAATTAGACATAGTTAAAGCTTAATAAAGCATAGTATTATAACTAAATGATATCACTTTGGAAAAATTGTTGAGGTTACTGACAATAAAATCACATCTTATATAAAATATGTTATTTGCATTTATTTTATAACCATGAGCTTAGTAACTGACTATATAAAATACCTTGTGCTAATGTAACTAATTGTAGAAAGTCCTTTCTAATCAATGGTGTTTCCCATTGAAAAAATGGAATAAAACTCTTTAATTTAATTTAATTTATTTTTTGCTACAAACCAAATTTGTTTAAGCCAATTCCTTCCACCATTTTAGTATCAGATTACATGCGTTTACACCCATGATTAACTTCCTTAAGTTAGCTATAAACTACTAGATAGGACATGTCTTATGGAAATAGGGGTCCTACACAAAGTGGGTTGTAGAAATTAAATGGTCAATTAAATAAAGGCATAATTAAAGTGTTTGACTGCCAATACAAAAAATTATAAGATGTCCTCATAGTTGCATTAAAGGTAGTCTAACCAAGTTTTCCATCCATCCTGGTTAGCCATAAGGCTTGTCTATCATACAATGAGTTTGTTAACACAAAATATAATATTGAAATATAATTGCTTAGAAAATAATCACTTACAAGTTTTTGCTACTCATAAATGAGTTTTATTTTAAGTGAATGAAAAACTTTTTCTTTGATTTATGATGAATTGAGGAAGGTTCCACCTATGTTTTTATGATGACAACATAACTTTGCTAATAATGATTTTATTGTATTTGATGTATTAGAAAGATAAGTTTGAGAAGTTGAAAGATACAATTTGGAGTCATTTAAGTTAACATGGTGATACAAGAAAAACAAGTTCTAAAGTGAAGGTTCAAAACTCAAGATAGAGTTTTTAAATATGTTATACTTTTTAATTTTTATTGTAAGTCTTATCCCGAATTTTCCAAAGTGTTTATGTATTCAAATCGTGCATAACATATTCATGCTTCATATTTGTACATATAAATTTCATAATCAAGACGAATTATGTAGGGAAACTTTTAAATAATTTTCTTAATACACTAAAACTTTTAGATGAACTAACTTGAAGGTTATATGTGTGAAAAAAAAATGTTTGAAAATGTTAGGATATGTTTTAGAGTTGTTAAATGTGTCAAAGGTGTCAAGTATGTGAAACACATTTTATAGAGAGACTAATCGACTATTGGATAATATAGTAATTGACTAATATACTATTTTTACAAAGCTTGATTGACTAGTGTGTTTGAGTGGTCTATTAGTGAGTGTGAGATATAGGTATTAATAACTAGTTACAATGAAAAATTTTGTGATAAATGATTTTTAATGCACTCTACTGGTAACAAATAGCTAGTTAATGAATTTTTACCTATAAATAAGTGTGTTGGAGTGTTTGTTAGGCATAAAGTGAAATAGAAGTAAATTGAGAACTGTTAAATCAAAGGAGGTTCTAATCCTAGTTTTTATGATAGAAAAAATTAATTCTACTAATTGTTTGAGTTTTTGATGCAAGGTTAAAAGATAGTTATACATGGTGATCTAATTAAAGAGAAAACCTTTAACTTGGAGTTCATATTTGAAGGGAAAGAAAGATCAAGCTTTATGGAAGCTCCAAGATCACTACTGTATGTTTTAAACTTATGTGTAAGTAATTGATTGAAGCTCATATATTTTAGAGGCTCTTAAAACTTTGTATTCATGTATTTCATATGCTTGAACATTGCCAAGCTACTTAAAACAATCAAGATATAAGTTTTTGAGTTAACTTTCAAGAAAATCAAACAATCTTCATCAAGGCTTCATACCTATTGTGTTATTCACTTTCAATATGATTTTTACTAGCTCCACTAATGGGTTTTTCTTTCTAAACCATTTTGTTCTCTGTTTATTATCCATCTAAAAGGATTAAATCATGTGTTTGTTTCTAATTATTATTTTTGTGCAAAGATTAAGCATATAATTTGTATATTCATTCAAATTCTTCAAGCTTCTTGGGTGTTTTTTTTTGTGTTTAACTCTCTATTCTCACATTTTAGACCTATTGTATACCTTTTTATTGAGTTTTTAAATTTATTAGGTGATTGACTCTCATAAAGATCTTGTATTTGCACTTATTTTGATTATCAAATAGATTTTGTGTGTCTAATTGACCCTCTTCTGATTGTTTAAGTCTTTAAGAGGTTGCAAAATATGTGTTTTAGTCAGATTGCAATTTTAGAGGGTCTTTTAGCATAAAAAAGTATAATCAAGCTGTTTAAAATTCTAGATTTTCTATCATTCTTGAATCTTTATCTTTCGTGTTTAAAATTACATTTTTGAGCTTTTAGATCATCATATTCTATTTCATTAAGGTTTATAGAGTGTCATTGAGCATACATTTTATTTTTATACACTTAGGAATCATTAGTTTATTGTGCTACAAGTGAAACACCTTTTATAGATGCATTTTCAATTACAATTACAAGTTGATTTTGTAAAGGTTACTCTTAGCCTCTAAAAAGATTTGTAATTGTTCCTATTTTCCTTAAAAAGATTTGTCAACGATAGTTCTTTACCTTCTAAAAAGAAGATTGTGATTTATAAGGGTTACTCTTCACTTAATAAAAAAGATTGTAAGTTGTTATATTATGATAGTTCGAAATCTAACATCTAGGGTTCTATGAACTCCTTAGATTATTGTTAAATTTGTCATTGACTTATTACTATGTCATCATAAATTGTAACATTGATATATCCTTGAATAGTTGGAAACTTATTTCATTGATTCACATTTATAATATAATTAAATGTGTGATCGACATTTGTTTATATCTTTATCATCTGAGTGGATTATTCATTTCTATTATTGTTGATTGAGTGATTGTCTCATACTTATATTGTGTTATATCATTTGCACATTTCTTTTGGTTGATGATTGGCTTAGGAACTTTAATAATATGGATTAGATCTAAGTAGTTTAAAATTTCATATTAGGAATAAGTTTTAGAACATTCAATTCACTCCCTCTCCCCCCACCCCAAGTGGCTTTAGGACTTATAATTGATATCAGAGTAAGGCTCACTTTATTCTAGTTAATTTCTAACGAAGTTGTGAGAAAAAGATTTAATATGACATACTTGATACGTTCATCTAACCAATAAGGTCAAAACATAGCTAGAGAATCTTTCTTTCCTAGTAGTGATTATCTTTATTAGAAGACTAGTGATGATGTGTGAAGCTCACGTAAGTTTAAAATAAAAAATAAACCAAATAATTACAACTAAATAATACAACAACAACCAATAAGGTAAGTGCATCCACCTATCACTTAGTAGTAGAGCTAATATAAGCCTAGGCCATTGATCCATTAGAACTACATCTATCAGTAAATTCCTATCTTTTTTATCTAGCCTATTTATGAAGATGGTTTGTTGATGAATTTAATGAGAGTAATCAAAATAAACTAAGGTAAACCCAAAGACAATCTCGCACGAATTAATAAACAATATTGAAGTTAGGATCTAGATAATTAATCTCCTTAAGATACATTTGTATTCATCACCTAACTTTGGTTTAATAGATTTTTCAAATTATCTTAGAATGTAGGTTTACTAAATTGAATTACATCTAATGATAAAGACTTCCAATTCCTACTTAATTTGACAAATTAAGCAATTGGTCACCCTATCTCAGTTCATCAATTGAATGCATTACTAAGTTTTATGGAACCTATTATTTTGATTAAGCCTATACCTAATTTGGAAATCGCATGTAATCCAATGGTCAAAGACTTTACGTAAGTTGTATCACCTATGGTTGATCTATTCATATATTTGATTTGGCCATCTAAACATATGATATCATGTACTTAGAATTGAATGTTCACGGTCATAAACATTCAAAAACCAATCCCCATTAACTTTATAAGTAATTTAAAGAAATTTTGAAAATTCACATTAAATCAAAGAAAATAATGTACTACTACATCTTAGGGTTCATAACTCAAATACTATGAAAGAAATTAGTTTCTAAACATTATAAAAGTCACAACAACAATCGCAAGAAGAAAAGAATTAGAAAGGTATGTTTGTAAATCTTGAATCCTTTGGCTCCTTGATGATTCTTGTAGTAAAATCTATTGCATTGATTTGTTACCACTAATTTAGGTAAATAATTCAATAAATTCTCATGCAATTCAATTTTAAATTCAAACTAACTTCACGGTAGTGTACCAGTTACAAGTAATAAAGTGGAGCACATTTAAGACACTAGAATTTTGAACCCATAGATAACTAATTTGTTGACTACTAAGGCAATTGGATTACAATTATCTAAAGGAACTCAAGGCTTAAAACTAAAGGATAGATAAACTAAAACAATCGTAAAAACTTTCAACTTGGCAATTGCATTCCAAGTGAACTAAGGATTACCAAATGATTAAATTGCTAAGGACTAGGCCTAAATGACTTAAGTAAGTTATGAAATGGATTGTAATTTCTAAACTAGGGCCTTCGCTAAATCAAGACAAATCTATAGTCAAGTCATTTCCTTTTCTCTAATTTTCTTAGTTCATGGTATGGTCCACTCTTAAATCTAAGAAGTAGGCTTTAAGTTCAAGAATTTTCTAATCCTAAAAACTATATTCAAGATTAGTACCCTCATGATATAACCAATCAATGGTCATGTATTGATTAAAATCATGTTGTTTATTGATTTTTCCAATGAATTAAGTGATTATTCCTCTGCTTATTCATCTAAGCTCATATCTTAAGTGATCAAGTTAAGATATGCTTTAAAATCTCACATAAGCAAAGATTAACATTTAATTATGTGATAAACATCTACTCAAGGCATTCAAGAATCTCTCTTTAGCTAGAATTTAGCTCAAAACATCATACATAAACAAGAAAATTTGGATCAAAGTGAAATAGCACATGTTCTTATATAAATATGAACAAAGAGAGATAAAACAAGGGATGTAATGTTTAGGAAGCACCAAATGATGGAACAAAGTGATAGACAGCTTCCAATCACATCTAAAAACTCCCTTGAATCCTCAAAACATCCTGAAATTGCAATCTACAAAGGCTAGAAAACAAAAAGAAAAGAAAAACCTAAAAACTAAGGAAAGAAAAGAGAAATCTAGTTTTTGATCTGATTTCTCCTCTCTAATCCTATATAACTCTTTCAAAATGATCTCTAAGGCTTCTTATAAATGTTAGCTATAAGTAGGAACAATTTGGATAAGTTGCAATAAGTGGAGGAGTGAAATCCAATTATTTTCTACGTGACAGGTACTACAACAACACTTAAAAGGCACATAACGACAGGCTATGAAACTATTGTTTAGGTCCCCTGCTTCAAGAGGAAAATGGCAGGTTTGATTAGCAAAACTGCAAGCTATGAAGGCGTCATTTTAGTCCTACATATTGATATTGCTGTTGAATTTTTAATCTTTTCTACACTTTTTGGCTTCCATCTACATTGTATAATATTTATAAACATAATTAAACACTTTAACAATAATTGGAAGCAATATTCCTTAAATTGGATTAAGTTGAGATAAAAACTCATCGAATTCAAGGCCTAACAAAATCCAATCTTGATCTTGAATTTGTTATATTTTGATCTATCTTTCTCCTTCCATCTTGTGCAAAACCCTTGTAAAATGGCTTAGGATTTTTTCTCTCCCCTTTAGTTATTGTTTGGAGGCTTTAAGAGGCAAGATCTTATGAAAAGAGATGAACATTAGGTTTAAAGCTTGAGCAAAGTTGGATAAAGCCACTATTAGGACACACTGTGTGTCCCACCTGTGGTTCTCTCAAGTGTACCATGTCATGGTTTTAAGTTGGTTTTTTAGCTTTCCCTCCTCTCAATATTTTCATTATAAATTCTCCTCTACTCATCCTTTGGCCTTGAAATTTGGTATGAAACTTCATAACTTGATGCTCTAACTCCTCAAATTAATTCCCAATCTTTTACAAATTCCAAAAGTGATTTAAAATTCCCACTAAAGTCTTAAAAAACATAAGAAAGTATTGGAAAGTATACAAGCAACATCTTATATAACAATCAATTAAATATGCACCCAATATCACATGAAATTATGCTTTAATCCTAAGATAATCCTCCTAAAAACATGCCTAAAAGATGCATAATTTGGGTGCTATAAACTAGAATGATATTCTTTTTAATGACTAAATGTGTAGACCTTTAGGACATAGTTCATAATGGACCTTAACTCCCTACAAAATTAGTTAATGAATAAAGAGTTCCTAAGATTAAAGAGGAGTGGACAGGTAAAGATAAGAGGTTAATTGCATTAAACAATAAGACTGTCCACATCTTATTTTGTGTACTTAGTAAGAAAAAAATTCAATAGAGTTTTTTTGCGTTGGTTAGATGACTTAAAATTTAACGGATGTTCAAAATGATTTTTATTTTGAAACCAACGTACTTTTTAGGCAAGTGCACCTATCACAAAAGTAATAACTCGGAGTAAAATTTAAGCTCTGAGTGTTGAACCCACAGGGAATTGTTTACTTAATTACTAGGTTGATTGGATTACAATTATTTAGGAAATTCCAAGTAAATTTGATTAAAATTTAGAAAAGGCTAAAAAGGTGACAACTTGGCTTAAACACTTGAAAACGATTTTTGATTGATTTTTAAAAATTCTGAAAAAT